>JANIIK010000756.1:145000-151726 GCA_027704905.1 Muraenolepis orangiensis
TCCCGGTTGGGGTCCAATCTCCCCCTCTCTCGGTCGTTCCGGGGTAGCTGTCCGGGGCCGGCTCGTGGGGTGTTGGTCCGCCTCCTGATGCACCCGTTAGGCAGCAACACCGCTGCCAGGGGTTAAGGCACATGAACAGAAACACTCAGTTACAATCCTGCATTCGTATACAACGCGCACCTAGCGCGCCGCGTCTTTCAGTCCGGGTTGGCCTGCGGCCTCTTACCACATACTGTTCGCCACCTCTTCGTTTCATGCTCTTCCTTTTATCCTCGTCTCCCGCTTCTTGAGTGGCCCCCTCCAGGTGCACGGCGTCAGGCCTGATGAGCCGCTCCAGGTGTTTCCCATTCGGCCTGACGAGTGGGCGGTTACCGTCTGAGCTCTCCGTGGTGCCAATCCTGCTAGGAGCTCAGCGGTGTAGTACCGCTGTTCCACCACCTGCCCCAAGGGTTGCCCAGAATGCTTCCCAGTGGAGCCCGGGGCGCCACAATATAGATACAGATATAGATATGTAACTGTTAGTCATTACTAGTTATTAAAAGCCCCTCCCATTGATCCATATTTAGATGAAAAAGAAACACACTTGGAACACTTTGAAGCAACAGAGAGACACAGAATGAGTTTCCAACAGAAGCTATGTCATATATATGTCCATAACTTGATTCATAACACATGACCACTTACTGAACCACTGACTGTAGGGCCGTGTCCCGTCTAATCTCTAGTGTCCTGCTCTTCTTCTACTTGTTTCAAGGCCTCTGAGTAAGAGCCATTTGGACGACTACAATGGGGAAGTAGAGCCGTCTGCAGAAGTGTCTGAATGTGACCTTTAACCTCCAGTCCAGTGCATCTCCACGAGGCGTGGTGGAGGTAGGAGGAACTCAGGGCTCCACTCAGCATGAAGGCTCTGCTCCTTGGATGTACTGAGGGGGGACACGGGGGGTAGACTGATCCTCACTAGGTCCCTCTTTGATATATATATACACACACCTGCAGCCATGTTGCTAGATCTATGTTTAGATATAGATATATATACCGTATTGACCCGAATATAAGACGGGGTTTTTTTCCTAGAAAAAAATCTGAAAAAGAGGGGTCGTCTTATAATCGGGGTTTAGACTTTTCGATGTACCGTAATTGCACATGTAATTGCGCAACAACAGATCGCGCCAAACGAGTGTTCCGAGACACCGCGCGACACTTAAAGTCACTCAAAGTCTTAAAGTAACAGTACATAAAAACAGTTACCTGGAGAGATAGAAATGGAGAGACACCGCGACCAACTTGAAAAAAGAAAAACGCCTGTGTATTTTGACATGCCAACATCTGTCACAGTGCATAAGAAAGGCGACAAATCAGTGATTGTGAAGTCTACTGGAAACGAGAAGAGCCGAGTAACGGTCATGTTAACGCGCCTCGCAGATGGGACTAAACTTCCCCCGTACGTGGTTTTAAAACGCAAGACTGTACCTAAAGAGGCAGTGGCTGTCCCTAAAGAGGCAGTGACTGTACCTAAAGAGGCAGTGACTGTACCTAAAGAGGCAGTGGCTGTACCTAAAGAGGCAGTGGCTGTCCCTAAAGAGGCAGTGACTGTACCTAAAGAGGCAGCCAGCTGGCATTATGGTAGTGCCCAGGCAAAGGGCTGGATGGAGACGGAGCTTGTGGTGGACTGGCTCAAGGTGGTGTGGGGCAGACGGCGTGGGGGACTCAGAAAGAAGAGGAACATGTTGATTCTGGATGCTTTCCGTGGACACTTGACTGAGCCAGTCAAAAAGCAAGTGAAAGAATTGAATGGTGACCTAGTGATCATACCGGGCGGAATGACAAGCCAGCTGCAGGTGTTGGATGTGGTCGTTAACAAACCATTCAAGGTTCATCTGCGCAAGAGATCCACAGAGTGGCTCCTGGCTGCTAATCACGCACTGACACCGTCTGGAAAAATCCAGGCTTGGGCTGACGTTTCCCCAGAAAGCATCATTAATGGGTTAAGAAATGCTGCGTATCAAATGGATGGCAGCGAGGATGACGTGATGTGGGAGGAGCAGAAGCGGACAACGTGAGTGACGATAGCGGGAGTGAGAGGAACAACCAGCGATGTAGAAGACGAGCTGAATGAGAAGACGTGATGTGACCAATAGACTGATGTTCTGAAATGTTGCACTGTTTTATTGCTCTACTGTTTTATTGCTCTACCGTTTTATTGCACTACTGTTTCATTGCAATCTATCTAGCCTGTTTTGTTTTTGTTTGCCAAGTTAGGCAAATTTGAACACAATGTGTAATGTGTGTTATCATTATTTTCAAATAAAATTATTTTCTTTATAAAAAAAAAGATTTAGTCTTCAAAATTATTTTTATTTTTTTTCCAAAAATGAGTCTTGAAAAAGAGGGGTCGTCTTATAATCGGGGTCGTCTTATATTCGGGTCAATACGGTATATCTCCATACAGTTTATCTCTCTCTATACATCTATATATATTTACTTGTAATTGCGTGTGATTTCTTATAAGAGAACAGGTCTATCTATCTATCTATAGATAGATTTGATCTATCTATAGATAGATAGATATTTAGATCTAAATATATATAGATCAATGGATCTATATGTAATTATATATATCTATATATGAACTTGTAACTGCTTGTGATTTCTAATAAGAGGAGGACAGATCTCTCTGGGGTCTCTAGAACATTCTTTATTTCATGATGATCTCCAAAAACACATCAAACACACAACCACACACACAGTGAGACAATGGTGAGTGTGTGTGTGAGTGTGTGTGTGTGTGTGTGTGTGTGTGTGTGTGTGTGTGTGTGTGTGTGTGTGTGTGTGTGTGTGTGTGTGTGTGTGTGTGTGTGTGTGTGTGTGTGTGTGTGTGTGTGACACACAGAAAGATAAAGTGTTACTTTCAAGAATCTGTCAATCTATGAGTGACAGATGTATACATATATATATACATATATACACACATATCTATCTATAGATCTATATGGGTCATACATGGACAAGAGCGTAATACATTATTTGCTGCAAACAAACAAACAAACAAACATCCATCCATCCATCCATCTTCTCCCGCTTATCCGAAATCGGGTCGCGGAGGCAGCAGCTCCAGCAGGGGACTCCAAACTTCCCTCTCCCTGGCAACATCGACTAGCTCTGACTGGGGGATCCCGAGGCGTTCCCAGGCCAGTGTGGAGATGTAATCACCCCACCTGTACCTCGGTCTGCCCCGTGGTCTCCTCCCAGTTGGATGTGCCTGGAAAACCTCCCTCGGGAGGCGACCAGGAAGCATCCTTACTAGATGCCCGAACCACCTCAACTGGCTCCTTTCTGCGCGAAGGAGCAGCGGCTCTACTCCGAGTCTCTCACGAGTGACTGAGCTTCTCACCCTATCCCTCAGGGAGATACCAGCCACCCTCCTGAGGAAACTCATTTCGGCCGCTTGTATTCGCGATCTCGTCCTTTCGGTCATTACAAACAAACAAACAGTTAAAGTGAATTCCCCCCGCATCTCTCCAGCATCTTTAGAACAAAAAAGATATATTCCTTCATGCCTTCTTCCAAGCCTTCTCCTCTCTCAGGGGTCCACATCCGGTCCACATCCGGTCCAAATCCCACCCATATCGGTCCAAATCCCGCTCACATCCAGTCCAAATCCCACCCACAACCGGTCCAAATCCCACCCACATCCGGTCAATATCCCGACCACATCCGGTACACATCCCGCCCATATCCGGTCCAAATCCCACCCACATCCGGTCCAAATCCCGTCTGTCTAATTATATAAATGTGTGTTTGTGAAAGTGTGTGTGTGTGTGTGTGTGTGTGTGTTCTATGTGTGTGTGTGTGTGTGTGTGTGTTCTATGTGTGTGTGTGTGTGTGTTCTATGTGTGTGTGTGTTTCTATGTGTGTGTGTGTATATCTTTTTATACATACACGTTTATTTCTAAGTTTGTGTTTGTGTGCATGTGTTCGTTTGTGTTTCTATATGCGTGTGTGTGTGTGTGTGAGTGTATATTTCTATGTGTGTGTGTGTAAGTGTATGTGTTTGTGTAAGTGTGTGTGTGTGTGTGTGTATTTCTATGTGTGTGTGTGTGTGTGTATTTGTGTGTGTGTGTGTGTGTATTTCTACGTGTGTGTGTGTGTGTGTGTGTATTTCTATGTGTGTGTGTGTGCTCTATGTGTGTTGCTACAAGCGACACAGAGACACTGAGGAACCATAAGCCTCTAACCCAAACGCAGGGAGGAGGTCCTCCTGGGTGAATGTGGACTGGAAGGTGTGGATGAGTGTCAGTGTGTCTGAGGACCCTCCTCCATCTGGGGACACTCTGTAGAAGGACAGAGAGCCAGCAGGCCGGTCTACATACACTCCTACTCTGTTAGAGGGGGGGAGATCTATGGCTCTTATACTACCGTTGTACCAGACAGAGTAACCATCATTATAACAATCAAGTCTCCACGACTTGTTGTTGAATCCAAGCCAGCTGTCATAACCCCGTCCTCTCCTAGTTATTCCTCTGTATGTCACTCCTATATCAACACCTCCTCCTTTTACCTCCACCTCCCAGTAACAGCGGTCAGTCAGACCCTCTCTACACAACACCTGGTGATGGTAGTCAAATCTCTCCAGGTGATCAGGATACGACTCCTCCTCTCTAACCCTCGTCACCTTCCTGTTGTCCTCAGACAGAGAGAGTCCTCTGTGGGCTGTGTTTGGGTCCAGTGTGAGTTCACACTCATCTGATGGGAGAGAGAACCAAAGACATGATGAGTCTACACAGAAATACTCCTGATGAGGTCATCAAGATATGAGCCGTTTGGAGTCAGTTCAATAAGCCCTTTAGGGTGGAGCCGTGAATAACCACTGAGGAAGAAAAAGTACTTGATTGGAAAGTACTCTCTTGATTTATAGATAGGACATCATTAAACGCTAGCAGTTGCCAACATTAACCTTGGATAACTACAATTGTGACTTTGATTGGAGAGGTTGCCTAGTTTCCTAGGACCTAAAGTATGATGAAAATATATATTATTATAGATTATATATATAAATATAACGTTATCGATTTATTATAATATATTAATGTTTATTTATTTTATTTATTAATATAAACATTATTATATAGTGATATATATTATTATATAAAATATACTTATTCACATATATTATTAGATATATTTTAGATCATGTTCTAAATATAAAATTGTCTAATAATAATAACACTCATAATACTCATCATTAATAAATAATATTGTTACAGTAATAATATATGTTGTATTTTACAGAAGAAGGATTCATTGTGATGGTTATGCATTATGTAAAAGATACCAACCATCATGTATCTCATCAATATATTAATATATTGATAAGATACATGATGTCCACCATCATGTTCATTCCCAGTAGGACGTCACCTCCTGCTGTGTGGATGGACTTTCAATCTGAGGAGTTAGTGTGTTGTTGTGATGACTCAAACTAAACAGACACTTACACGTCTTTAGAGTCGACCTCAGGACAGGCAGCTTCTTCATCTCCTTGAACTTCTTTGCAGCTGGTTCCAGGTCAGGCAGCTTCTTCCTCTTCTTGTGACTTTGATTGGAGAGGTTGCATAGTTTCCTAGGACCTAAATTATGATGAAAATATCTATTATATGGTCTTAATATCTATAAATCTAAACTTTAATCGATTTAAAATTTTGTAATTATTATACTTATTAATGTTGATTTATTTTATTTACTTAATATAAACATATATTAAATATCGTGCGATATATATATTATATAAAATATACGTTTATTCACATATATTATTAGATATATTTTTAGATCATGTTCTAAAATATAAAATTGTCTCATAATTAATAACACTCATAATACATCATCATTAATAAATAATATTGTTACAGTAATAATATATGTTGTATTTTACAGAAGAGGATTCATTGTGATGGTTATGCTTATGTAAAAGATACCAACCATCATGTATCTCATCAATATATTAATATATTGATAAGATACATGATGTCGCACGCATCATGTTCATTCCCAGTAGGACGTCACCTCCTGCTGTGTGGATGGACTTTCAATCTGATGAGTTTAGTGTGTTGTTTGTTGATGACTCAAACTAAACAGACACTTACACGTCTTTAGAGTCGACATCAGACAGGCAGCTTCTTCATCTCCTTGAACTTCTTTGCAGCTGGTTCCAGGTCAGGCAGCTTCTTCCTCTTCATGCACTTCTTTACAGCTGGTTCCAGGGCAGGCAGCTTCTTCATCTCCTTGCACTTCTTTACAGCTGGTTCAAGGTCAGGCAGCTCTTCATCTCCATGTCCAGTGTCTCCTTCAGCTGATCCAGGGATCTCCTCAAGGTCCATACGTCATGACGGAGGAGGAGGGACCTCCACCCTGGTCCTAGTCCCTGGTGTTTGGAGGATTCCTTCAGGGATCTGAAGCTCTGGAGGAAGTGGAGGTGGTCTTCATGTGTGTGAGAGCTGCTTCACCTCTGAGCTGCCTATTGGTCAGATCATTTGTTAACTCCCTGCTCCAGCTCTTTTTGATGAGGCCCTCAGTGTGTTTCTCTACGGATTTTAGGTTCTCCTTGAACGGTTTGTTTGGGATTCATCCCGACACATTTTTAACGCAGCTCATCAGAGCGTCGAGCACCTGGTCACCGATTCGGCTAGCTCTCGTCTGCGTCTTCTTTGCTACGCGTTACTGCTGTCT
>JANIIK010000757.1:0-17311 GCA_027704905.1 Muraenolepis orangiensis
CATATATGCACTTTTATATTTTTATATATTTAACTTTATACAGTTACTTATTTTTTTATTTTATTATTTATATTTTTATAACTGCTGTCTGTCGTCGGGTATTGCACATAAGATTTTCACCCATTGCTTATACTTGTATAACTTTGACTTTAACCATACTGTGCGTTGTGTTTATCTTGTAGTAGTAGATAGCGTGTTGTTAATGCACTTTATGTCGCTACGCAGGCATCCTAGTAGTTGGGACGATTTTACTATTGGCCTCAAATTGGGAATGCAATTGTTCTATTTGTGTCTTTATTTACCTCAGAAATATCTCTCCAGGGAGGAGGAGATGGGGCTGGTGGCAGATCACCCTGCCGTACGACCACGTCTTATCCAGGAAAACCTCTGGAATCACATGGGCTATCATGACAAATGAAGAACAACCATTGACCAATACCATACCATCCACTTTCCCTTAGGGTAATTGTTCTCATTGGCTCAGTGTCGCTGCATTTAACAAATGTCCTTCTATATTTGACATACAGAGTAAATTGACATGTGACCCAGTCACCCACACACTGATAGTGTTCATATCTACATCAAGTGTCATTTGTAGAAAGCAGCTCAATAGCCTGGGTAGCAACGGAGTGATGAGTCATCAGTCACATGACCTGAGCTGATGTGTTGGGTCCACTAGAATGATATACAAAACTACATCTCTGCCTTACAGTCTTACACCTTAAACAAACCTTGGGCCTCTTCATGTTCTAATACATTAAATATTATTAAATATAAATCTCCGTCTCCCTTATCATTATCAATATTTGATAATGTATTGAATGTGCTCTGGAAAAAACCCTTTAACCAGAAGAGCAGTTCAGTTATTGATAAAGAGCCACAGAAAACAAGGTTCCACCAACGCTGGATTCAGAGTTCAGAGTGCTAAACATTATGGAACCCTATTCTTTGCATGGAACCCTTTGGTTTACATAGTATTTAATTAAATAACTTCATAGTAACCATATTTTAGACCACTGCACTGCAAGGACGACCCTGAAACTTTGGTGAATTCATGGTTTCAATTGCATTTTTCTTTGCAATGAGAAGCATTGGTGGTATAGTGCTGAGAATAGCTGCCTTCCAAGCAGTTGACCTGGGTTGATTCCCGGCCAATGCATTGATGCTATTTATTTATCCTTCATAATGTAATTTATGACTCTGAAGAGGTATATCTTGGATCCATTCCTGTGCTGAAGATTTTACACATTAAATAAAAAAGAGAGAGAGAGAGAGAGAGAGAGAGAGAGAGAGAGAGAGAGAGAGAGAGAGAGAGAGAGAGAGAGAGAGAGAGAGAGAGAGAGAGAGAGAGACCCTGTGCTCTGCTTATGTTCATTGTGCTTTTGGGCACCGTTTTGACCATACTGTGCGTTGTGTTCATCCTTGTAGTAGTAGATAGCGTGTTGTTTTAACCCTACTGTGTGTTGTGTTTATCTTGTAGTAGTAGATAGCGTGTTGTTTTAACCCCACTGTGTGTTGTGTTTATCTTGTAGTAGTAGATAGCGTGTTGTTTTAACCCCACTGTGTGTTGTGTTTATCTTGTAGTAGTAGATAGCGTGTTGTTTTAACCCCACTGTGTGTTGTGTTTATCTTGTAGTAGTAGATAGCGTGTTGTTTTAACCCCACTGTGTGTTGTGTTTATCTTGTAGTAGTAGATAGCGTGTTGTTTTAACCCCACTGTGTGTTGTGTTTATCTTGTAGTAGTAGATAGCGTGTTGTTTTAACCCCACTGTGTGTTGTGTTTATCTTGTAGTAGTAGATAGCGTGTTGTTTTAACCCCACTGTGTGTTGTGTTTATCTTGTAGTAGTAGATAGCGTGTTGTTTTAACCCCACTGTGTGTTGTGTTTATCTTGTAGTAGTAGATAGCGTGTTGTTTTAACCCCACTGTGTGTTGTGTTTATCTTGTAGTAGTAGATAGCGTGTTGTTTTAACCCCACTGTGTGTTGTGTTTATCTTGTAGTAGTAGATAGCGTGTTGTTTTAACCCCACTGTGTGTTGTGTTTATCTTGTAGTAGTAGATAGCGTGTTGTTTTAACCCCACTGTGTGTTGTGTTTATCTTGTAGTAGTAGATAGCGTGTTGTTAATGCTCTTTATGTCGCTACGCAGGCATCCTAGTAGTTGGGACGATTTTTCTATTGGCCTGCAATTGGGAATGCAATTGTTCTATTTGTGTCTTTATTTACCTCAGAAATATATTGCTGTTTTTACCATACAAATGTACTTGTAAGTCACTTTTTTAATAAAAGCTTCTGCTAAATGCGCTTAATGTAAATGTAGAGAGAGATTTCCTACATATTCCTATAGCAATAAAACACAATTGTTACAACACAATACACTTATGTAGCGACTATACATCATTTATATAACTATTTTTCATTGATCTTGTAATTCTATGTTCCTGCACACAGTTCTCTTATTGTGTGTTCTGTGTGCTGTTGTCTGCACATTCCTGCCGGCCACTGGCCCTTTGTTATTCCACTGCACACCCTGGGTGTGTATGTGACAAATACTAATCTAGAATCTTGAAAAACAATGGACTTTTCACTCACTTTTAACCCTTTACAAATCATATGTACTTGTTGTCATATAAATAACAAGTTGACAGGTAAACATATGCTTCTCAGATTCTTTTTATTGTTTCTGGAAGACCATTTATCCAATTTGAACACACTGAACATATTTACTTTAAATAACAACAATTGACAAAATACACTTAAAAAATACACAAACTGACACTGACACAACATCTTAAAGACAACTTTGACTGCAGGGTTTATTGCTTGTCTTTCCACTCTGTGATGGTTTGTCCAGATGCTGGACAGTACCACTTTCCCTTAGACTGGGTATGACCAGTGGTTTTACTTTTGGATTGACCACATCATTTACACAGATAATGATAATTCTGTTTGCAGTGACGCTTTTTTGGTGGCTCTCCTCTTTCCACACGCTCCTGGTCTTCACGTGCTGCCTTTCGCTGTCTCCATTCACGGTGACGATTTGACGATGGTGTTGCCGTGGTGTGCCACTGGAGATGGTGATGGTTGCTGAGAGGGAGGGGGTGGCGGATGCGAGGACCAGCCAGGGAATGGGGCGGGTGGTAGATGACCCTGTCCGTACGAGGACCAGGGAGGAGGAGATGGGGCGGGTGGTAGATGACCCTGCCCGTACGAGGACCAGGAGGAGGAGATGGGGTGGTAGTAGATGACCCTGCCCGTACTGTGGCGTGCAACCCGTTGGCGGAGGGAGGACAACAGCGGTTGCGGGTGTAAAACAAAGGATTTATTTGTTTAAACAGCTGGGGGTAGGGGGAAAAGGGAGTCCTTTGCGCTGCGCGCTCACAGCGCTGTGTGATGGCCTTCTGCAATCTTTGTTGCCCCTGCAACAATGTTGTCAGCAACTCCCTTAAGGCTGGATCCATGTCTTCGGTTCCGAGCTGGGTCAACATGCCCGCATCTTCCACCATTTGTGGCGTGCACCCGTTGGCGGAGGGAGGACAACAGCGGTTGCGGGTGTAAAACAAAGGATTTATTTGTTTAAACAGGTGGGGGTAGGGGACAAAGAGAATAACTGCAAATCAAACGGTTCTCCCGGTTGGGGTACAATCTCCCTCTCTCTCGGTCATTCCGGGGTAGCGGTCCTGGGCCGGGCTCGGGGTTGTTGGTCCGCCTCCTGATGCTCCCGTTAGGGCAGCAACACCGCCGCCAGGGGGTAAGGCACATACTGTTCGCCACCTCTTCGTTTCATGCTCTTCCTTTTATTCCCGCTTCTTGAGTGGCCCCCTCCAGGTGTACGGCGTCAGGCCTGATGAGCCGCTCCAGGTGTTCCCCAATCGGCCTGACGAGTGGGCGGTTACCTTCTGAGCTCTCCGTGGTGCCAATCCTGCTAGGAGCTCAGCAGTGTAGTACCGCTGTTCTACCACCTGCCCCAAGGGTTGCCCAGAATGCTTCCCAGTGGAGCCCGGGGCGCGACAGTACGAGGACCAGGGAGGAGGAGATGGGGCTGGTGGTAGATGACCCTGCCCGTACGAGGACCAGGGAGGAGATGGTGCGGGTGGTAGATGACCCTGCCTGTACGAGGACCAGGGAGCAGGAGAAGGGGCGGGTGGTAGATGACCCTGCCCGTACGAGGACCAGGGAGGAGATGGGGCGGGTGGTAGATGACCCTGCCCGTACGAGGATCAAGGAGGAGGAGATGGGGCGGGTGGTAGATGACCCTGCCCGTACGAGGACCAGGGAGGAGGACATGGGGCTGGTGGTAGATGACCCTGCCCGTACGAGGACCAGGGAGGAGGAGATGGGGCGGATGGTAGATGACCCTGCCCGTACGAGGACCAGGGAGGAGGAGATGGGGCTGGTGGTAGATGACCCTGCCCGTACGAGGACCAGGGAGGAGGAGATGGGGCGGGTGGTAGATGACCCTGCCCGTACGAGGACCAGGGAGGAGGAGATGGGGCGGGTGGTAGATGACCCTGCCCGTACGAGGACCAGGGAGGAGGAGATTGTGCGGGTGGTAGATGACCCTGCCCGTACGAGGACCAGGGAGGAGGAGATGGGGCTGGTGGTAGATGACCCTGCCCGTACGAGGACCAGGGAGGAGGAGATGGGGCGGGTGGTAGATGACCCTGCCTGTACGAGGACCAGGGAGGAGGAGATGGGGCGGGTGGTAGATGACCCTGCCCGTACGAGGACCAGGGAGGAGGAGATGGGGCGGGTGGTAGATGACCCTGCCCGTACGAGGACCAGGGAGGAGGAGATGGGGCGGGTGGTAGATGACCCTGCCCGTACGAGGACCAGGGAGGAGGAGATTGGGCGGGTGGTAGATGAGCCTGCCCGTACGAGGACCAGGGAGGAGGAGATGGGGCTGGTGGTAGATGTCCCTGCCCGTACGAGGACCAGGGAGGAGGAGATGGGGCGGGTGGTAGATGACCCTGCCCGTACGAGGACCAGGGAGGAGATGGGGCGGGTGGTAGATGACCCTGCCCGTACGAGGACCAGGGAGGAGATGGGGCGGGTGGTAGATGACCCTGCCCGTACGAGGATCAAGGAGGAGGAGGTGGGGCGGGTGGTAGATGACCCTGCCCATACGAGGACCAGGGAGGAGGAGATGGGGCTGGTGGTAGATGACCCTGCCCGTACGAGGACCAGGGAGGAGGAGATGGGGCTGGTGGTAGATGACCCTGCCCGTACGAGGACCAGGGAGGAGGAGATGGGGCGGGTGGTAGATGACCCTGCCCGTACGAGGACCAGGGAGGAGGAGATGGGGCGGGTGGTAGATGACCCTGCCCGTACGAGGACCAGGGAGGAGGAGATTGTGCGGGTGGTAGATGACCCTGCCCGTACGAGGACCAGGGAGGAGGAGATGGGGCTGGTGGTAGATGACCCTGCCCGTACGAGGACCAGGGAGGAGGAGATGGGGCGGGTGGTAGATGACCCTGCCCGTACGAGGACCAGGGAGGAGGAGATGGGGCGGGTGGTAGATGACCCTGCCCGTACGAGGACCAGGGAGGAGGAGATGGGGCGGGTGGTAGATGACCCTGCCCGTACGAGGACCAGGGAGGAGGAGATGGGGCGGGTGGTAGATGACCCTGCCCGTACGAGGACCAGGGAGGAGGAGATGGGGCGGGTGGTAGATGACCCTGCCCGTACGAGGACCAGGGAGGAGGAGATTGGGCGGGTGGTAGATGAGCCTGCCCGTACGAGGACCAGGGAGGAGGAGATGGGGCTGGTGGTAGATGTCCCTGCCCGTACGAGGACCAGGGAGGAGGAGATGGGGCGGGTGGTAGATGACCCTGCCCGTACGAGGACCAGGGAGGAGGAGATGGGGCGGGTGGTAGATGACCCTGCCCGTACGAGGACCAGGGAGGAGGAGATGGGGCGGGTGGTAGATGACCCTGCCCGTACGAGGACCAGGGAGGAGGAGATGGGGCGGGTGGTAGATGACCCTGCCCGTACGAGGACCAGGGAGGAGGAGATGGGGCGGGTGGTAGATGACCCTGCCCGTACGAGGACCAGGGAGGAGGAGATTGGGCGGGTGGTAGATGACCCTGCCCGTACGAGGACCAGGGAGGAGGAGATGGGGCGGGTGGTAGATGACCCTGCCCGTACGAGGACCAGGGAGGAGATGGGGCGGGTGGTAGATGACCCTGCCCGTACGAGGACCAGGGAGGAGATGGGGCGGGTGGTAGATGACCCTGCCCGTACGAGGATCAAGGAGGAGGAGGTGGGGCGGGTGGTAGATGACCCTGCCCGTACGAGGACCAGGGAGGAGGAGATGGGGCTGGTGGTAGATGACCCTGCCCGTACGAGGACCAGGGAGGAGGAGATGGGGCGGGTGGTAGATGACCCTGCCCGTACGAGGACCAGGGAGGAGGAGATGGGGCGGATGGTAGATGACCCTGCCCGTACGAGGACCAGGGAGGAGGAGATGGGGCTGGTGGTAGATGACCCTGCCCGTACGAGGACCAGGGATGAGGAGATGGGGCGGGTGGTAGATGACCCTGCCCGTACGAGGACCAGGGAGGAGGAGATGGGGCGGGTGGTAGATGACCCTGCCCGTACGAGGACCAGGGAGGAGGAGATGGGGCGGGTGGTAGATGACCCTGCCCGTACGAGGACCAGGGAGGAGGAGATGGGGCGGGTGGTAGATGACCCTGCCCGTACGAGGACCAGGGAGAAGGAGATGGGGCGGGTGGTAGATGACCCTGCCCGTACGAGGACCAGGGAGGAGGAGATGGGGCTGGTGGTAGATGACCCTGCCCGTACGAGGACCAGGGAGGAGATGGGGTGGGTGGTAGATGACCCTGCCCGTACGAGGACCAGGGAGGAGTTGGGGTGGGTGGTAGATGACCCTGCCCGTACGAGGACCAGGGAGGAGGAGATGGGGCGGGTGGTAGATGACCCTGCCCGTACGAGGACCAGGGAGGAGGAGATTGGGCGGGTGGTAGATGAGCCTGCCCGTACGAGGACCAGGGAGGAGGAGATGGGGCTGGTGGTAGATGTCCCTGCCCGTACGAGGACCAGGGAGGAGGAGATGGGGCGGGTGGTAGATGACCCTGCCCGTACGAGGACCAGGGAGGAGATGGGGCGGGTGGTAGATGACCCTGCCCGTACGAGGACCAGGGAGGAGATGGGGCGGGTGGTAGATGACCCTGCCCGTACGAGGATCAAGGAGGAGGAGGTGGGGCGGGTGGTAGATGACCCTGCCCATACGAGGACCAGGGAGGAGGAGATGGGGCTGGTGGTAGATGACCCTGCCCGTACGAGGACCAGGGAGGAGGAGATGGGGCTGGTGGTAGATGACCCTGCCCGTACGAGGACCAGGGAGGAGGAGATGGGGCGGGTGGTAGATGACCCTGCCCGTACGAGGACCAGGGAGGAGGAGATGGGGCGGGTGGTAGATGACCCTGCCCGTACGAGGACCAGGGAGGAGGAGATTGTGCGGGTGGTAGATGACCCTGCCCGTACGAGGACCAGGGAGGAGGAGATGGGGCTGGTGGTAGATGACCCTGCCCGTACGAGGACCAGGGAGGAGGAGATGGGGCGGGTGGTAGATGACCCTGCCCGTACGAGGACCAGGGAGGAGGAGATGGGGCGGGTGGTAGATGACCCTGCCCGTACGAGGACCAGGGAGGAGGAGATGGGGCGGGTGGTAGATGACCCTGCCCGTACGAGGACCAGGGAGGAGGAGATGGGGCGGGTGGTAGATGACCCTGCCCGTACGAGGACCAGGGAGGAGGAGATGGGGCGGGTGGTAGATGACCCTGCCCGTACGAGGACCAGGGAGGAGGAGATTGGGCGGGTGGTAGATGAGCCTGCCCGTACGAGGACCAGGGAGGAGGAGATGGGGCTGGTGGTAGATGTCCCTGCCCGTACGAGGACCAGGGAGGAGGAGATGGGGCGGGTGGTAGATGACCCTGCCCGTACGAGGACCAGGGAGGAGGAGATGGGGCGGGTGGTAGATGACCCTGCCCGTACGAGGACCAGGGAGGAGGAGATGGGGCGGGTGGTAGATGACCCTGCCCGTACGAGGACCAGGGAGGAGGAGATGGGGCGGGTGGTAGATGACCCTGCCCGTACGAGGACCAGGGAGGAGGAGATGGGGCGGGTGGTAGATGACCCTGCCCGTACGAGGACCAGGGAGGAGGAGATTGGGCGGGTGGTAGATGACCCTGCCCGTACGAGGACCAGGGAGGAGGAGATGGGGCGGGTGGTAGATGACCCTGCCCGTACGAGGACCAGGGAGGAGGAGATGGGGCGGGTGGTAGATGACCCTGCCCGTACGAGGACCAGGGAGGAGGAGATTGTGCGGGTGGTAGATGACCCTGCCCGTACGAGGACCAGGGAGGAGGAGATGGGGCTGGTGGTAGATGACCCTGCCCGTACGAGGACCAGGGAGGAGGAGATGGGGCGGGTGGTAGATGACCCTGCCTGTACGAGGACCAGGGAGGAGGAGATGGGGCGGGTGGTAGATGACCCTGCCCGTACGAGGACCAGGGAGGAGGAGATGGGGCGGGTGGTAGATGACCCTGCCCGTACGAGGACCAGGGAGGAGGAGATGGGGCGGGTGGTAGATGACCCTGCCCGTACGAGGACCAGGGAGGAGGAGATTGGGCGGGTGGTAGATGAGCCTGCCCGTACGAGGACCAGGGAGGAGGAGATGGGGCTGGTGGTAGATGTCCCTGCCCGTACGAGGACCAGGGAGGAGGAGATGGGGCGGGTGGTAGATGACCCTGCCCGTACGAGGACCAGGGAGGAGATGGGGCGGGTGGTAGATGACCCTGCCCGTACGAGGACCAGGGAGGAGATGGGGCGGGTGGTAGATGACCCTGCCCGTACGAGGATCAAGGAGGAGGAGGTGGGGCGGGTGGTAGATGACCCTGCCCATACGAGGACCAGGGAGGAGGAGATGGGGCTGGTGGTAGATGACCCTGCCCGTACGAGGACCAGGGAGGAGGAGATGGGGCTGGTGGTAGATGACCCTGCCCGTACGAGGACCAGGGAGGAGGAGATGGGGCGGGTGGTAGATGACCCTGCCCGTACGAGGACCAGGGAGGAGGAGATGGGGCGGGTGGTAGATGACCCTGCCCGTACGAGGACCAGGGAGGAGGAGATTGTGCGGGTGGTAGATGACCCTGCCCGTACGAGGACCAGGGAGGAGGAGATGGGGCTGGTGGTAGATGACCCTGCCCGTACGAGGACCAGGGAGGAGGAGATGGGGCGGGTGGTAGATGACCCTGCCCGTACGAGGACCAGGGAGGAGGAGATGGGGCGGGTGGTAGATGACCCTGCCCGTACGAGGACCAGGGAGGAGGAGATGGGGCGGGTGGTAGATGACCCTGCCCGTACGAGGACCAGGGAGGAGGAGATGGGGCGGGTGGTAGATGACCCTGCCCGTACGAGGACCAGGGAGGAGGAGATGGGGCGGGTGGTAGATGACCCTGCCCGTACGAGGACCAGGGAGGAGGAGATTGGGCGGGTGGTAGATGAGCCTGCCCGTACGAGGACCAGGGAGGAGGAGATGGGGCTGGTGGTAGATGTCCCTGCCCGTACGAGGACCAGGGAGGAGGAGATGGGGCGGGTGGTAGATGACCCTGCCCGTACGAGGACCAGGGAAGAGGAGATGGGGCGGGTGGTAGATGACCCTGCCCGTACGAGGACCAGGGAGGAGGAGATGGGGCGGGTGGTAGATGACCCTGCCCGTACGAGGACCAGGGAGGAGGAGATGGGGCGGGTGGTAGATGACCCTGCCCGTACGAGGACCAGGGAGGAGGAGATGGGGCGGGTGGTAGATGACCCTGCCCGTACGAGGACCAGGGAGGAGGAGATTGGGCGGGTGGTAGATGACCCTGCCCGTACGAGGACCAGGGAGGAGGAGATGGGGCGGGTGGTAGATGACCCTGCCCGTACGAGGACCAGGGAGGAGATGGGGCGGGTGGTAGATGACCCTGCCCGTACGAGGACCAGGGAGGAGATGGGGCGGGTGGTAGATGACCCTGCCCGTACGAGGATCAAGGAGGAGGAGGTGGGGCGGGTGGTAGATGACCCTGCCCGTACGAGGACCAGGGAGGAGGAGATGGGGCTGGTGGTAGATGACCCTGCCCGTACGAGGACCAGGGAGGAGGAGATGGGGCGGGTGGTAGATGACCCTGCCCGTACGAGGACCAGGGAGGAGGAGATGGGGCGGATGGTAGATGACCCTGCCCGTACGAGGACCAGGGAGGAGGAGATGGGGCTGGTGGTAGATGACCCTGCCCGTACGAGGACCAGGGATGAGGAGATGGGGCGGGTGGTAGATGACCCTGCCCGTACGAGGACCAGGGAGGAGGAGATGGGGCGGGTGGTAGATGACCCTGCCCGTACGAGGACCAGGGAGGAGGAGATGGGGCGGGTGGTAGATGACCCTGCCCGTACGAGGACCAGGGAGGAGGAGATGGGGCGGGTGGTAGATGACCCTGCCCGTACGAGGACCAGGGAGAAGGAGATGGGGCGGGTGGTAGATGACCCTGCCCGTACGAGGACCAGGGAGGAGGAGATGGGGCTGGTGGTAGATGACCCTGCCCGTACGAGGACCAGGGAGGAGATGGGGTGGGTGGTAGATGACCCTGCCCGTACGAGGACCAGGGAGGAGTTGGGGTGGGTGGTAGATGACCCTGCCCGTACGAGGACCAGGGAGGAGGAGATGGGGCGGGTGGTAGATGACCCTGCCCGTACGAGGACCAGGGAGGAGGAGATTGGGCGGGTGGTAGATGAGCCTGCCCGTACGAGGACCAGGGAGGAGGAGATGGGGCTGGTGGTAGATGTCCCTGCCCGTACGAGGACCAGGGAGGAGGAGATGGGGCGGGTGGTAGATGACCCTGCCCGTACGAGGACCAGGGAGGAGATGGGGCGGGTGGTAGATGACCCTGCCCGTACGAGGACCAGGGAGGAGATGGGGCGGGTGGTAGATGACCCTGCCCGTACGAGGATCAAGGAGGAGGAGGTGGGGCGGGTGGTAGATGACCCTGCCCATACGAGGACCAGGGAGGAGGAGATGGGGCTGGTGGTAGATGACCCTGCCCGTACGAGGACCAGGGAGGAGGAGATGGGGCTGGTGGTAGATGACCCTGCCCGTACGAGGAC
Source organism: Muraenolepis orangiensis (assembly GCA_027704905.1). NCBI lineage: Eukaryota > Metazoa > Chordata > Actinopteri > Gadiformes > Muraenolepididae > Muraenolepis > Muraenolepis orangiensis. Next base: position 11,159 of record JANIIK010000757.1, read on the forward strand.
CAGGGAGGAGGAGATGGGGCGGGTGGTAGATGACCCTGCCCGTACGAGGACCAGGGAGGAGGAGATGGGGCGGGTGGTAGATGACCCTGCCCGTACGAGGACCAGGGAGGAGGAGATTGTGCGGGTGGTAGATGACCCTGCCCGTACGAGGACCAGGGAGGAGGAGATGGGGCTGGTGGTAGATGACCCTGCCCGTACGAGGACCAGGGAGGAGGAGATGGGGCGGGTGGTAGATGACCCTGCCCGTACGAGGACCAGGGAGGAGGAGATGGGGCGGGTGGTAGATGACCCTGCCCGTACGAGGACCAGGGAGGAGGAGATGGGGCGGGTGGTAGATGACCCTGCCCGTACGAGGACCAGGGAGGAGGAGATGGGGCGGGTGGTAGATGACCCTGCCCGTACGAGGACCAGGGAGGAGGAGATGGGGCGGGTGGTAGATGACCCTGCCCGTACGAGGACCAGGGAGGAGGAGATTGGGCGGGTGGTAGATGAGCCTGCCCGTACGAGGACCAGGGAGGAGGAGATGGGGCTGGTGGTAGATGTCCCTGCCCGTACGAGGACCAGGGAGGAGGAGATGGGGCGGGTGGTAGATGACCCTGCCCGTACGAGGACCAGGGAGGAGGAGATGGGGCGGGTGGTAGATGACCCTGCCCGTACGAGGACCAGGGAGGAGGAGATGGGGCGGGTGGTAGATGACCCTGCCCGTACGAGGACCAGGGAGGAGGAGATGGGGCGGGTGGTAGATGACCCTGCCCGTACGAGGACCAGGGAGGAGGAGATGGGGCGGGTGGTAGATGACCCTGCCCGTACGAGGACCAGGGAGGAGGAGATTGGGCGGGTGGTAGATGACCCTGCCCGTACGAGGACCAGGGAGGAGGAGATGGGGCGGGTGGTAGATGACCCTGCCCGTACGAGGACCAGGGAGGAGATGGGGCGGGTGGTAGATGACCCTGCCCGTACGAGGACCAGGGAGGAGATGGGGCGGGTGGTAGATGACCCTGCCCGTACGAGGATCAAGGAGGAGGAGGTGGGGCGGGTGGTAGATGACCCTGCCCGTACGAGGACCAGGGAGGAGGAGATGGGGCTGGTGGTAGATGACCCTGCCCGTACGAGGACCAGGGAGGAGGAGATGGGGCGGGTGGTAGATGACCCTGCCCGTACGAGGACCAGGGAGGAGGAGATGGGGCGGATGGTAGATGACCCTGCCCGTACGAGGACCAGGGAGGAGGAGATGGGGCGGGTGGTAGATGACCCTGCCCGTACGAGGACCAGGGAGGAGGAGATGGGGCGGGTGGTAGATGACCCTGCCCGTACGAGGACCAGGGAGAAGGAGATGGGGCGGGTGGTAGATGACCCTGCCGTACGAGGACCAGGGAGGAGGAGATGGGGCTGGTGGTAGATGACCCTGCCCGTACGAGGACCAGGGAGGAGATGGGGTGGGTGGTAGATGACCCTGCCCGTACGAGGACCAGGGAGGAGTTGGGGTGGGTGGTAGATGACCCTGCCCGTACGAGGACCAGGGAGGAGGAGAGGGGGTGCGTGGGAGATGACCCTGCCCGTACGAGGACCAGGGAGGAGGAGATGGGGTGGGTGGTAGATGACCCTGCCCGTACGAGGACCAGGGAGGAGGAGAGGGGGCGGGTGGTAGATGACCCTGCCCGTACGAGGACCAGGGAGGACCGGCCTCTCTGCACTTGAGCTGCACTCTGCACCTGTTTGCTCAGCTGACTGAAAAATAAGTTTGTAAATAAGTTTTTAACCTCATTTGGTAACAATTGTGAAACACTTCAACCACAATTAATAGGATAAATAATGCATTTCTGTTTTAATGTAATAACTTGCATAATACACAATGTTTATGGTAAATCTAATCATCCCTTACCTTGTGATATCCACATTTGCAGGGGATTTGTTTCCTGAAGATATCATATTCACGCATTGGCAAATTAAATGGAGGAGTCAATGCGCTTCATGACAGCCTTCCATCTCCTAGAGCCCGGCTCGGTACCTGTGGTGAACCGGCACCCTCGGCATGCAGGCTCAGGATACCTGCCCGATACGCCTCGGGTATACCAGTCTTCGTCATTTCTTAAAATATCAGGGTAAATGCCGCGTTACACAACAGGAATCGAGAAGCCCAACGGGGGGGGGGGGGGGGGGGGGTGAATCGAACACCACGAAGCGCGGGGGGGGGGAAATCGTGGCAGTGGTTCAATATAATCTGTTCTCCTCAGGGGCCCCCTTCCAGCTCGGGGCCCCAGGCAATTGCCTACGTTGCCTACACTGTTGCGAGACGCCCCTGCAGACTAGACTATGAGGGGACAACTATGGAAAAAAGTACATCGACAATTTCAATATCAAGCCCTACTTTGAAATAAAAACGATTTCGAAAATTCATAAATATCCATATAGATAGATCGATAGGTGGATAGATCGATAGGTGGATAGATCGATAGGTCGATAGATCGATCGATGGATAGATGGATCGATGCATAGATGGATAGATAAATATCCCGAGGGAAAGGCTTCCAGCAGCTCGTGACACAAAAACAAACAATTCTACTATTAAAATATAAAAACAAAGCGACGTAGACAATTGTAGAATTATACTGTACAATTACAATAAAATAATAATTTGCTTGTAAATCGATGTAATACCTTGCTTGTTACGCCGTCGATCGATGTAAGAGGTTGTATCTGCTGTCTTCCTCGTCTTCTGATCAGAGAAAGTGGGGTGGGGGGAAAAATCGGGGTAAAAGACCACGTGACCAGGACAGTAACGCCCACATCTCTGTTCGGACTGTGTTGCACCGGTTCGTACTGTGTTCGACTGTGTTCGACTGTGTTCGGAACGGTTAGGACTCTTTGAGACTGTGTTAGGACTGTTTCGGACTTGGTAGGACTTTGTTTGGATTCGTTTGGCAGTCCCATCGCTGGCAGTAACGGCCCCCTCATCTCTCCAGAGTTTGCAGATCTGTGCACAATATTCAATACTGAATGTGCTCTGGAAAACACCCTTTACCACTGAAAAACAGTTATTCAAATATCAATAGTATTTTTCTTTACAATGAGAAGCATTGGTGGAATAGAGGTGAGCATAGCTGCCTTCCAAGCAGTTGACCGGGTTCCCATTCCTGGCCAATGCATTGATGTCTATTTACTTATGGTTCATAATGTAATTTCCGACTCTAAAGAGGTATACCTTGGATCCATTCCTATGCTGAAGATTTTACACATCAAATTGTTAAAAACCTGTTCGTTCTGAGCTGTAGGAGCATCTCAATGAAGTCCTGTTGGATTGGACTTCTCTTTCTGCACTAAATGGGACTTGATTTACAACTTTTTATTCCATTGAATTCTATATGTGAATATATATATATATATATGTGCATTTGTATGTGTAGGTTCATGTGAATATATGTACGTATTGGTATCAATACATACATACATAAAAAAAAAGGGTTAGTAAAAAAGCGATATAAAGACCTATCTTTTTATATAGATATAGAGATAAATAGATACAGTGTGTATATATATATAGATATATATATCTATATATATATAGATATATATATACATAGAGATAAATACATACAGTGTGTATATATATAGATATATATATAGAGATATATAGAGAGATAAATAGATACAGTGTATATATATATATATATATATATATACACTGTATCTATTTATCTCTCTATATATAGAGAGATATATAGAGATAAATAGATACAGTGTGTGTGTGTATATATAGATATATATAGAGAGATATATATAGAGATAAATAAATACAGTGTATATATATATATATATATATATATATATAGCAGGGTTTCCGCTAGGATTTTGTCTTGCCGGTCAAGTGTCCGGACAGATTTTAAACTTACCGGTCATGTTTCAAAAACTGTCTATATTACAAACGCAACTATAATGTACACCTAGATTGACGAAAGAATGACAAAGACCTCAAATAAATTTGACTATTTAATGAACAACAAAACAAACAAGAACGATTGAGCAAAACCTCGTTAGCCTAGGCTATTTCAAAACCCCTGTAACATCTGTAGTCCGTTTTAACATAGGCTACATTGCATCACATTTACCCTGTAGGCTACCAGGCAACTTTTTGCTTTCTCCTTCATTTCATTGCAGCAATGTCCTCTGAGCCGAGCTGAAATCAAAGGTGTCTAATGTGTCTTTGTAGCTTGCAATACGCATAAGATCGCTCTCTCCTCCTCCAGACGACTCCGCACTGATGTTTTCAAACCATTCTGCAGGGAGAAGCCCCTCTCTGCTGGTCGCTTGACACGGGCAGAACACAGGCCCTTTGAGCCAGTGAGGCCCAGTCGGGGTACAGCTCGCTGAAGTGCTCATTTCTCAGAAATTAGCACTTGGTAAGCTGTCGCAAACATTAAAGCCCCATAGCCGTGGAGCGCTAACATTAAAGCCCCATAGCCCAGGGTGGTTGCAGTCCTTTATGATGGACATGCCGTTCTTCCGACGTCTGGTCCTACAGATCTCCTCAATGCATGGAAGTGCACACCTGATGATGTTCTCTGCCATCCTCACGACCCTCTGGATGTCATTCTTGTCCCGTGCCGTGGTGTGGCCGTACCACACGGCGACACCACCAGTCAGGACGCTCTCTACGGGGCCACGGTAGAAGTTCATATCAAATGTGCTTTTGTATCATTTTTGTGAACATTTCTTTGGGGAAAATATTCATTAACTTTATTCTTCTGCAATGTAGTGTCACCAAAATCACCTCACACATCAAGTGTCTCATGTTGGTCATACTACAATGCATCTTTAGGAAAAATGTGATTTTGCATAATTTGGGGGAATATAATTAGTGAAAAATATTCAATAACTTTATTCTTATGCAATGTCGTGTCACCAACATCAGCTCACACATCAATTGTCTCATGTAGCATTTCTCAAAAGGCATTATTATTATGAATCTTTTGCACTCTCAATTGTATACATGTAAGTGAAAAGGCCATGCGAAGTTTTAATTTGTGTTGAATGAATGTTTGAATCGTGGAACTGCATTGTCAAATCAAATGTATCAAATATGAATGCGTGTAAAGAATGCTGATATGAAATATTGTGGAGCATTGGCGACCCCCCGTGGAGCATTGGCGACCCCCCGTGGAGCATTGGTGACCCCCCGTGGAGCATTGGCGACCCCCCCGCGGAGCATTGGCAACATGAAACAATTGATGTGTTTGGTGATTTTGGTGACGCTACATTGCATAATAAAGTTATTGAATATTTTTCCCAAAATATGTCACCGAAATTGGAAAAGCACATTTTCCTAAAAATCAAGTTATTGAATATTTTTCGCTAAATATATTCATGAAAATGATGCAAAAGAACATTTTCCCTAAATAAGGATTGTAGTATTACCAACGTGAGACAATTGATGTGCGAGGTGATTTAAGTGACACTACATTGCATAGCAATAAAGTTATTGAATATTTACCCAAAGAAATGTTCATAACAATTATACAAAAACATATTGCATAAGAATAACCGTATTGAATATTTTCCCCGAAAAAATTCCCAACATTTTGGAAAAAGCACATTTAGCCTAAATAAGTTATGTTATATGACGAACATGAGACAATTGTTGTGTGAGGTGATCTTAGTGACACTACATTGCATATTAATAAAGTTATTGAATACTCTTCACTAAATATGTGAGCAAAATGTCAGCAAAAGCTGAATTCATCGTAAATAGGCTAAATCAGATCATATTTTCATGGATAAAGACACAAAGACATTTAAAGGCAAAAAAAAGTATTTTTACTGCAGACAATTGAGAGAGCAAACATTAATAATACACAAAAAATACACTTAGTGGCAAGTGCAGGCTGTCTTTTTACTGACCCCCACTGGGGGTCACCAATGCTCCACGGGGGGTCGCCAATGCTCCACTGGGGGTCACCAATGCTCCACTGGGGGTCGCCAATGCTCCACGGGGGGTCACCAATGCTCCACTGGGGGTCACCAATGCTCCACTGGGGGTCGCCAATGCTCCACTGGGGGTCACCAATGCTCCACTGGGGGTCACCAAGCTAAGTCAATTTGATTTGTATAGCTCTTAATCACAGGTACGGTCTCACAGGGCTCCACAGGCCACATTGC
>JANIIK010000759.1:0-11632 GCA_027704905.1 Muraenolepis orangiensis
AAAGTGCCAGTAGTGCAGCAGCATCATGAATTCAGTGCAGAACAGTGCAGTAACTGTAATGAGTCCAGCAAAGTATGACAGTGTAATGTTAATGACAATGTTATGATAGTGGCAGCACTCCTAGCAGTTCAGTAGGTCACTGCCTGTGGATCAAACTATCCTTGAACCTGGTAGTCGTTGTACGGATGCTGCAGAACCGACGACCGGACGGTAGGGGGGAGAAGAGATGGAGCCCAGGGTGGTTGGGAACCTCGCAGGCATAACAGGTATAACAGGCAACTGTAAACACATTCAACCGCCCTCTTTAAGATGAATGCAGTGACAAACTGAATATGCTCTGTGGGGTTAAGTTAACGTTACATTTGGTTATGGATGAGAGAAGTGGGAAAAGCTGTGACTCCTGTAAACGCTTAACGTTAGTAGTGTCCAACTCAACAGCGTACTGACCAGCAGTAGTGTCCTTTATCCTGACTCTGGTAAAGACTAATCTAAAGTCAATGATTAGAACGACTTATTGTTAGAAAAGTAAAAACTAAATAACGGTACAACTGCATCTGATCGTACGTCTGTTACATTTTAAATTGTTGGTATATCTCAGTAATATGACGTTAACAAGAAGACTACTCCAGAGGACGGCACAAGGTGGTAAACGCCTGTCCCAGGTTCACTAAGACCTCAGATTCTACTGGGGAGTTCTCAACCAATCAAACGCAAGGGGGGGCAGTCCACAGTTCAACTGTTTAGTTGGAAAATATGCTAATTAAAAGAGAATTAAAAGAGATGAGCTTTAAAAGAGAATTAAAAGAGATGAGCTTTAAATGAGAATTAAAATAGATGATCTTTTAAGAAGAGAAATAAAAGAGATAAAAGAGAGCTTTTGTAGTGTATTTTAACACCCTTATTATAATCTAAAACACTGTATTTTGATCCTCTATACATTGCAGGGACAATGTGGTAACAACATAACCTGCTTGTGGACCTTTAGGCCCAGTTAGACATGTTCCAGATGTGTTATCTGCTGGTGGACCCGAGGCCCAGTTAGACATGTTCCAGATGTGTTATCTGCTGGTGGACCCCGAGCCCAGTTAGACATGTTCCAGATGTGTTATCTGCTGGTGGACCTTAGGCCCAGTTAGACATGTTCCAGATGTGTTATCTGCTGGTGGCCTTAGGCCCAGTTAGACATGTTCCAGATGTGTTATCTGCTGGTGGACCTTGAGGCCCAGTTAGACATGTTCCAGATGTGTTATCTGCTGGTGGACCTTTAGGCCCAGTTAGACATGTTCCAGATGTGTTATCTGCTGGTGTGCCTTAGGCCCAGTTAGACATGTTCCAGATGTGTTATCTGCTGGTGGACCCCGAGGCCCAGTTAGACATGTTCCAGATGTGTTATCTGCTGGTGTGACCTTTAGGCCCAGTTAGACATGTTCCAGATGTGTTATCTGCTGGTGGACCTTAGGCCCAGTTAGACATGTTCCAGATGTGTTATCTGCTGGTGGACCTTTAGGCCCAGTTAGACATGTTCCAGATGTGTTATCTGCTGGTGGACCCTTAGGCCCAGTTAGACATGTTCCAGATGTGTTATCTGCTGGTGTGCCTTTAGGCCCAGTTAGACATGTTCCAGATGTGTTATCTGCTGGTGTGCCTTTAGGCCCAGTTAGACATGTTCCAGATGTGTTATCTGCTGGTGGACCCCGAGGCCCAGTTAGACATGTTCCAGATGTGTTATCTGCTGGTGGACCCCGAGGCCCAGTTAGACATGTTCCAGATGTGTTATCTGCTGGTGGACCTTTAGGCCCAGTTAGACATGTTCCAGATGTGTTATCTGCTGGTGTGCCTTTAGGCCCAGTTAGACATGTTCCAGATGTGTTATCTGCTGGTGGACCCCGAGGCCCAGTTACACATGTTCCAGATGTGTGTCTACAGCATGGCGTCCCAAAATGGGGGTCACGGGACCCCGAGGGGGGGGGTCGCGAGATGATTTCAGAATCCTCTTGATGTGACCCATGAGGTTTATTTATTTTTTATTTTATTATTATTATTTTTTATCATTTGTATTATTATTATTATTATTATTGTTAATAATAACGTGAGTGACAAATAAATGGAATTCTGATTCCCACAGATTCACGACAGTGATAAGTGAATCATTGAAAAAAAGCCACACACAATGTTCGCGACAAACCCCCCCCCCCCCCACCCCGTCGGACGGTGATAGTGTGTGTGTGTGTGTGTGTGTGGGGGGGGGGGGGGTCACCAGTCTCCTGTCTGTTATTTTGGGGGTCGCGGGCTGAAAAGTTTAGGAACCCCTGGTCTACAGAAGGTCCAGTTGTGATAGACACGCTTCGCCACTGGTACTGAGAATGTACCTATTCTACATCATGTACTGAGTACTTCCTCTACTGACTACAGACTACAGTATCTTAGTCTTCTTCCTGCTGTAATAAAGTGATATATGATGATATATTAGTGATATATATTGATGATACATCACAGATCAGAGTTGACTACAGTATCTTAGTCTTCTTCCTGCTGTAATAAAGTGATATATGATGATATATTAGTGATATATATTGATGATACATCACAGATCAGAGTTGACTACAGTATCTTAGTCTTCTTCCTGCTGTAATAAAGTGATATATGATGATATATTAGTGATATATATTGATGATACATCACAGATCAGAGTTGACTACAGTATCTCTGACTCGGTATCAAAGCATGATGAACCAGTTGGTCCAGTTCCCCTCCCAGTTCAGTTCCTTTCAGACTAACCTCTTCTAGGCTGTTGTTCCATGACTCACTCAGTCATGAACTATAATAACCTTATTAAAATATGAACCATAGACAGAGAGCTCTGATGACTAGAAGCTCAGACACACACAGTCTCTGACAATACTTTGATTAATTTAGAATAAAATCAGAAGTGTACAATATTGTAACATGATGTCATTTATTATTCAAGAGCAAACTCTTTAATCAATATAGACTATTGATTACTGACTGCAACTGTTCACTCTGAATGGTTCACAGTCTTGTTGGGTTGGATTATTCTTGTGTTGTTTCCTGGTTCGTTCGCACACACACACACACACACACACACACACACACACACACACACACACACACACACACACACACACACACACACACACACACACACACACACACACAAACACACACACACACACACACACAGCAAGTTCCTGGGTTATGAGGACCAATGGTATATCAGGACATTACACACACACACACACAGCAAGTTCCTGGGTTATGAGGACCAATGGTATATCAGGACATTACACACACACACACACATGTATCAAAGCTGTAGTCATGAGGACTAATTGTTTAGCTGAACTTTAACCTTTAAACTAGTGTTGTACAACATTTAGAGACTGAAAACACCATTACTACAGTTTATTATTATTATTTTTTTAAATAGCAGCATTTCAATCAAACTAAAGAGTGTGTTTGATGTAAAGTATCTTAACAATAGTTATCTATACATGCGTATCTGTGTAAAGATAAGTGTCTTTAATGATGGTGAATATTAATGGTATTTTTGGATATGCACACATATTCTATGTGTTATATAAAGTGGTTCTGTATTGTGAATTAATGAAGGGTCAGCATTAAGGTAAAGAGGAATAGCTTCTAAGTGTCTTGACTGAACAATAAAATAACAGCTAAAACATAGAAGAGGTTCAACTTGACCAAACTGTTGAAAGTTGTGGTGGATTATTGTAAACCTCATTATTTTAGTCACTTTATGCTTGACAATAGTTAGTAAAACAAAAGCTGTGAACATCCACAGTGAAAGATGCCGTTAGTCTGCTTCATGTCTAATGTTGACTTGGACATAAAGCAGACTAATGGCCTCTTTCCATGTGTCTCTTCTTGTTAGGAGAAGCATTAAGAGAGTCTTTATTGATGGATAACTGGCCATTGTGCTATTGTGACCACATGGCCACAAAGACACACAGCTCCACAACACAGTGAGAGGGAAAAGGACTTGGCTCACACACCCATTAGTCAGCTGATGTCACAAAGTGCTGGACCAGTTGAGGCTCACCAAGTGACTGATTGGCTTTAATTGGCATCTATTCTGAACTCTAAGAAAGTGCATCTAGTGCTTGATGACACGAACATCAGGACAGAGTTTGGCCTCCAAAGAGGACATTAGAAACAGGTTCAGTGTGTGGAGTCTAATGGATTTCCCTAATAAACGGCCAACACGCTCCTCATCTGGACCGGAGCGTTTCCCTGACTTTTATTAAATGTCTTTTTGATCCCCAGTGTTGCTTTGACCATTTGAGTTCAGACTAAGTCTTAAAGGGCATCGCTGACAGGGAACTGGAGGACCTGTGAGCACATGCTAGACCTCAATGCCTTTCACAGTACATTTATTACCATGGATTCAACCTAGGATACAATGTTTAATGTATAACAGAAGATCAAATACAATATATCTATCTATATATACCAGTGGCGAAGCGTGTCTATCACAACTGGACCTTCTGTAGACCAGGGGTTCCCCAACTTTTCAGCCCGCGACCCCCAACATAACAGACACCCCCCCCCCCCCACTATCACCGGAGGGACTGGAACATTAAAAACAACGTGTGCACAGATCTTCACCATCGAGAACATCGTGAAGTCCAAGGGGGGGGGGGGGAGGTCCAACGTGAAGTCCAAGGGAGGGGGGGGGGGGGTAATCGTGATCGCGAAAATTGTGTGTGGCTTTTTTTTCCAGCTGCAAATGTTAGTCGTGAATCTGTCGGAATCAGAATTCCTTTATTCGTCACCCTTACATATTAAACAGACTTACATAATACCCCCACTTTGGGAACCCCTGCTGTAGACCACCCCCCCATTCGAAAATTCAGGTGTTCTAGTCAGACGGACGTCACGGAGGAGTCACTTTATGCCTTATCTCATTTAGGAAGATCAGATTGTCGCAGCCAATTCCCAAGTGTACCATAGTTGTAAAGCAAAGTCCATGTAGTGAAGTAACAGACCAACACAGACCACCACACACCGGCTATCGGTTAAAGGGACGGTCTAACACGCTTCACGAGAAAAGGCTTAACGTAACTTAAAGTTCCAAAATAGCGATCAATAATCACCAAATGTCTCTGGCATATGTGTTGTCATTAGCACTTTCACCTGTCAAAATGAAAGTGAAAAGGTGAAAGTGCTAATGACATGACATATGCAAATTAGGTGATTATTGATCGCGGGTTTGTAACTCTTAGTTACGTTAAGTCTTTTCACGTTAAGCTTGATCTGCAAAGAAATATCAAGTCAAAACTCAATTTAAATGCACAACAATGCTTAACAAACTCATGACAGCCATTAACTAATCAGTCAACAAGTGTGTGGAAACAAAATGCAACAACCAGCTCAACGAGACGCAACACTGAGACAAAATCAGCAAAGACAAATGAGTCTCACTCACCAATGATGTTCATTTAAAGACCAAATCCATTCTCCTGTCCTTCTGGATGGTTCGACCACCATCAGGTCATAAAGATGATCGCTTTTCAGATCCAAAATAAGTTGCCTTTCCAATTCCCTGCCCTCTGGTCGGTCCCAAACAGCAACACTCCCATCAGTAGAGCCTCTCGTAGCTAGTAGAGCCCGTTAGCCACGGGTATCTTTTTTTCGTTTTTCCAACACAAAACCACTCAAATGCGTCGTGCATGGACCGAGAAAGACAAACAAATCAACGTAACTGTAATATAACAGATAACAACACAGATACCATTCTCATTTAGTCATTTTATTCAATTGTATTACATTTTATTAAATTGTATTACTTTATTAATACAATTAATTGGATTGTTTTGGTTTCATCTGAGAGTTCCAGGGTCTTCTCTGAATACCTTGAAGGCCCTGACGCTTCACCACTGATATATACACACTGTATCTATTTATCTCTATATATATCTATATATATAGATATATATACACACTGTATCTATTTATCTCTATATATGTCTCGATATATATATATATATATATATATATATATATATACACTGTATCTATTTATCTCTATATATATATAGAGATATATAGAGATATATATATACACTGTATCTATTTATCTCTATATACGTATATCTCTATATATATATCTATATATATACACACTGTATCTATTTATCTCTATATATATATCGATATATAGATATATATATATACACACACTGTATCTATTTATCTCTATATATATATATAGATATGTATATCTATAGATATATATACACTGTATCTATTTATCTCTATATATATCTCTATATATATCTCTATATATATACACTGTATCTATTTATCTCTATATATATATATATATATACATACACTGTATCTATTTATCTCTATATATATCTCTATATATAGATATATACACTGTATCTATTAATCTCTATATATATCTATATATATATATCTATATATATACACACTGTATCTATTTATCTCTATATCTATATACAAAGATAGGTTTTGATATCGCTTTTTTACTAACCCTTTTACTTTTATGTATGTATTGATACAAATACATACATATATTCACATGAACGTACACATACAAATGCACATATATATATATATATATATATATATATATATATATATATTCACATATAGAATTCAATAGAATAAAAAGTTGTAAATCAAGTCCCATTTAGTGCAGAAAGAGAAGTCCAATCCAACAGGACTTCATTGAGATGCTCCTGCATTCAGAAGCCTTCACTTCCTTTGGGCTCCAAGGACTTTTCAAAGCTCTTCTTGGGTGGACCTCTGCCCATCAAAACAACCCATTGGGCTGCTTTAGATTGGCTAGAACATGACACGTTCCATGTGGATTCTACCACCTTGTGATGCCTTCAATAGTATCATGTGTGGGTTGAAGTAGACTTCAATAGAAATGGGTTTAAAAAACGTTCAACATGAGGCAAACACCACCGTGTATTCAACCCAATCATATGAATTGTATTCTGTAAATGTACGTTCAATAACTCCTGTAAACATAGTATACTTTTCAAAAACATTATTGCAGAATAAATGTATTTATTTTATGTATTTAATATATATATATATATGGTATAAAAGAGTCTCAAAAGTAGTTTTCTTAATAATACTCAAGTAGTACTGACTTTAAATGGATGCAAATTCCTTGTATGTGTAAATTGACTTGGCTTTAAACCTACATTGAATCAGATTGATGTGTTTATATCAGTGGCAGCTTGTTAATAGGCCTATATCACAGTAGATTAGAACGCCGGAAGAACCCGCCGGAGCAGTGTATCCCAAGTTCCGGTTTATGCATTCACCTTGGCATTCACCATGGCGGACAGTTATCGCTGGACAACATCGCTGCACAACCTTCCAAAAGTCGGTCAAGACGATGTGGTTCGACTAGTGAATGAACACTCTACAGTGAAGGAGTCTAAACTGGAAAAAGGATACAAGTTATTTTACGAGAAGTTCATCTTCAAGTATAGAGGTAAGTGCTTCGATTCTGTTGTGTCACCGCTAGCTTGCTAGCTTGTAAGGTTTAATGAAAATGACCAGTGTGTCAGATAAGTTCAACTACAGACAGAACGGTATCCATTCGGTGTATACTGGTGTGTGTGTATATATATATATATATATATATACACCGAATAATGGATACCGTTCTCTGTGTATATATATTTATATGTATATACAGAGTGCTTAGATTCTGGTGTCACCGCTAGCTTGCTAGCGCGTAAGGTTTAATGAAATTGACAATCAGTGTGTCAGATAAGTTCAACTACAGACAGAGAACGGTATCCATTATTCGGTGTGTATATATATATATATATATATATATATATATATATATATATATATATATATATATACACACTGATTTTATTCTAAATGAGTATCGTCAGAGACTGTGTGTGTCAGAGCTTCTGGTCCTCAGAGCTCTCTGTCTATGGTTCATATGTTAATAAGGTTATTATGGTTCATGACTGAGTGAAGTCATGGAACAACAGCCTAGAAGAGGTTAGTCTGAAAGGAACTGAACTGGGAGGGGAACTGGAACTGGGGAACTGGTTCATCATGCTTTGTTACCGAGTCAGAGATACTGTAGTCAACTCTGATCTGTGATGTATCATCAATATATATCACTAATATATCATCATATATAACTTTATTACAGCAGGAAGAAGACTAAGATACTGTAGTCAACTCTGATCTGTGATGTATCATCAATATATATCACTAATATATCATCATATATCACTTTATTACAGCAGGAAGAAGACTAAGATACTGTAGTCAACTCTGATCTGTGATGTATCATCAATATATATCACTAATATATCATCATATATCACTTTATTACAGCAGGAAGAAGACTAAGATACTGTAGTCAACTCTGATCTGTGATGTATCATCAATATATATCACTAATATATCAATATATATCACTTTATTACAGCAGGAAGAAGACTAAGATACTGTAGTCAGTACAGTGCTGTTTCTGTTACCATCCCAACTAGGCTCAACATTGCCGTAATTTACCGACCACCGGGCCCTCTTGGTGACTTCTTTGACGAGATGGACGCCCTCCTCAGCTGCTTTCCTGAGGACGGCACCCCACTCGTGGTTCTGGGTGACTTCAACATCAAGTCGGATAAGTTACAATCTCCTGAATTCATTAACTTTTTTGCCATATTCGGTCTAACACTCAATCCTTCTCCCCCTACCCACAGAGCTGGGAACCAACTGGATCTTGTCTTCACAAGATCCTGTACCACCTCGGTGATCTCGGTCACACCCCTCCCTGTCTCTGATCACCATTTTGTTGCTTTCTCTCTCCCTCTCAAATCCCCCACCTCCCTACCCACTACTCCCCACATTGTTACCTTCCGTAGTAACCTGAAAACTCTCTCTCCCTCTTCTTTCTCCGCATCTGTCCTATCCTCACTACCATCCCCCCAACAATTCTCTCTCTTGTCGGTGGAGGAAGCCTCCTCCACTCCAGACCAGCACGAGCCTCTCCTCCACCTCCTTGGCTGTCCGAACCTCTGCGGGCTTGTAGAGCAGAGCTACGGGTGGCCGAGAGAAAATGGAGGAAATCGGACTCCTCTGATGACCTCGCTCACTACCTCCGTCTCCTCGCTGGCTTCACCTCCACGGTATCGGCTGCTAAATCTGCCTTCTACCGTACAAAAATAAACTCTTCTGCCTCTAACCCAAGGAAACTTTTCTCCATGTTCTCTTCCCTCCTCAACCCCCCCTCCCCTCCCCCTCCCTCCTCCCTCTCAGCTGATGACTTTGTCACCTTCTTTACGAAGAAGGTGAACGACATTACCTCCTCCTTCACCCCCACCGCTTTCCTCCCTCCCTCCTCTCCCACCCCCACTAACCTTACCTGTTTCAACCCCCTCTCCCCCGATGAAGTTAACAAACTGGTGACATCTAACCACCCTACCACTTGCCCCCTCGACCCAATCCCTTCCTCTCTTCTCCAGGACATCTCGGGCGATATCCTTCCCTTCCTTACATCCCAAATCAACATCTCCCTTGAGGCAGGCCTGTTTCCGGCAGCCTTCAAGACTGCCAGAATCAAGCCGCTCCTCAAGAAACCATCCCTAGACACCACTGATGTCCAAAACTACAGACCGGTATCTCTCCTATCATTCCTGTCCAAAACCCTTGAACGGGCTGTCTCCTCACAACTTTCTTCCTATCTCTCCCAGAACAACCTCCTCGACCCTCACCAGTCAGGCTTCAAGGCTGCGCACTCCACGGAGACAGCACTGCTTGCAGTGACAGAGTCTCTTTGTGATGCCAGAAGCTCGTCCCTCTCATCGGTACTGATCCTTCTCGACCTGTCTGCGGAGTTCGACACAGTGAACCACCAGATCCTCCTCTCCACTCTCGCCGAGCTTGGAATCGCTGGAACTGCGTTATCCTGGTTCACCTCCTACCTTGCAGATCGGACTTATCAGGTCACATGGAACGGTTCCCTGTCCAAACCCTGCACCCTGGACACCGGAGTTCCTCAAGGCTCAGTATTGGGACCCCTTCTGTTTTCTCTTTACACTAAATCGCTAGGCTCTGTAATCGCATCTCATGGCTTCTCCTATCACTGCTATGCAGATGACACTCAACTGTTTCTCTCCTTTCCCCCCTCAGAAACCCAAATAGCAACACGCATCTCGAAATGCCTGGCCGACATCAGCAGATGGACAGCCGCCAACCACCTGAAGCTCAACCTTGACAAGACTGAGCTCCTCTTCATACCGGGGAAAGACTGCCCTCAGATGGACCTACTGGTCACCATCGAGAACACCCAAGTCTCCCCCTCAACCACAACAAGAGACCTTGGTGTGGTGGTAGATGACCAGCTGTCCTGCAATGCCAACGTCACCGCGGTGGCCCGATCTTGCAGAATTGCCCTCTACAACATCCGCAGGATCCGGCCCTTCCTCACACGTGAAGCGGCGCAGATCCTGGTCCAAGCGCTCGTCATCACCCGCCTCGACTACTGCAACTCTCTCCTGGCGGGACTCCCGCCTCTGCAACCAAGCCCCTCCAACGCATCCAGAACGCAGCAGCACGCCTGGTATTCAACCTACCGAAATTCTCCCACGTGACCCCTCTCTTCCGCGAACTCCACTGGCTTCCGGTAAATGCTCGCATCAAATTCAAGATTCTGGTGCTGACCTTTAGGGCAGTCAATGGAACTGCCCCGGCCTACCTCCAGGCGTTGGTCAAACCCTACATCCCAGCCAGAGCGCTCCGCTCAACTTCTGCCAGGCGACTTGTTCGACCTTCACTAAGGTCAACCAAACATCGCTCGTCCAAAACCCAGCTCTTCACGGCTCTGGCCCCACAGTGGTGGAATGAACTCCCGTCTCATGTCAGGACGGCAGAGTCCCTCGCCAGCTTCCGCAAGAGACTCAAGACCCACCTGTTCAGAGTCCACCTGGACTCTCCTTTGTGAAACCCCTAAACTTGCTTAAGTCCTGACATTAATAGCTCTTAGCATGTTGTATATGTTAGCAAGTGTATGTCCTTAATGTTGTTAACACGCTCTTATCACAGCTACTTAAGCAGGTGACCTAGCAGTACGAAATTGTGTTATTCATCTTGTCAATATGAATACTTGTGAACTGCTGTATTTATATGTTTGCGTACCCCAGTGTTATGCTATTGTCTGCTTCAACTAATGTACACCTTGTAAGTCGCTTTGGATAAAAGCGTCTGCCAAATGCCCTAAATGTAAATGTAAAGGTAAATGTAGTCAACTCTGATCTGTGATGTATCATCAATATATATCACTAATATATCATCATATATCACTTCATTACAGCAGGAAGAAGACTAAGATACTGTAGTCAACTCTGATCTGTGATGGATCATCAATATATATCACTAATATATCATCATATATCACTTTATTACAGCAGGAAGAAGACTAAGATACTGTAGTCAACTCTGATCTGTGATGTATCATCAATATATATCACTAATATATCATCATATATCACTTTATTACAGCAGGAAGAAGACTAAGATACTGTAGTCTGTAGTCAGTACAGGAAGTAATCAGTACATGATGTATAATAGGTAC
>JANIIK010000760.1:0-15000 GCA_027704905.1 Muraenolepis orangiensis
TGAGCATCACGCAGGTGACCTGCTGTTAGAGACACCAGCTTAGAGTGAGCATCACCCGCTGTGCTTGGGCGCTTGTTTGCCTGTTAAAGGGGGGTGGGTGTGGGCGCTTGTTGCCTGTAAAGGGGGGGGGTTTGGGCGCTTGTTGCCTGTAAAGGGGGGGGTTTGGGCGCTGTTGCCTGTAAAGGGGGGGGGGTTTGGGCGCTTGTTGCCTGTAAAGGGGGGTGGGTTTGGGCGCTTGTTGCCTGTAAAGGGGGGGGGGTTTGGGCGCTTGTTGCCTGTAAAGGGGGTGGGTGGGTGGTGGCGCTTGTTGCTGTAAAGGGGTGGGGGTTTGGCGCTTGTTGCCTGTAAAGGGGGGGGGGTTTCTTTTCCTTGTGGTGTTTTGATTGGTGCCGCTGGTCGTCCTCTGGAGGTACAGAGCACATTCGGGGCAGATCTGGGCCTCTTAAAAATAAAACGTGAAAATATGCCTGCGGAAAGATGCTGTCCCATACAGCATTAACGCAGCGAGGAGAGTGTCTGCTCCCCTGCTTCCCAAATTCAAGACAGAGCTGGAAAGAATGCTCAAGTGCGGCGTCATAGAGGAGATCACAGAGCCAACAGAGTGGTGCGCTCCCATAGTTCCAGTTCCCAAGAAAAGCGGTGCGGTGAGGATCTGTGTTGATCTAAAACGACTAAACACGGTGTGAAGAGGGAGAGATTTGTTCTACCCACCATAGATGACATATTGCCAAAGCTGGCAGAGTCTCGAGTGTTCTCCCTGCTCGACGCGGCAAGCGGCTTCTGGCAAATTCCACGAGAGAGGGAAACAGCTCAACTGACCACGTTCATCACCCCAGTGGGTAGATTATTTTTCAAGCGACTTCCTTTCGGGATCTCCAGTGCACCGGAGATCTTTCAGAGAGAAATGTCAGTGCTGTTCAGAGGCCAAGAGGGAGTAGAGGTGTACATGGACGACATTCTGTCCATGGTAGAGATGATGAGGAGCACTAGGAGAGACTCCAAAATGTTCTGCGTATCCTGAAGAGCGCAGGTCTAAAGCTCAATGACGAGAAGTGCTTCCTGCGCCAAAAGCAGCTGAGCTACTTGGGGCATCGAATCGACCGTGAGGGCATCCAGCCTGACCCCTCAAAAGTAAGGGCCATCACAGAGCTACAGCCACCAAGTGACGTGCCAGGCTTAAGAAGGTTCCTAGGCATGGTCCATTATCTCGGGCGCTTCCTGCCTAACTTATCAGAAGTGATAAAACCACTCAACGACCTGCTGAAGTGCGAGGCCGTGTGGACCTGGGATGCAGCACAAGACAACGCATTCAACAAGGTGAAGCAACTCCTCTCCACTGCACCTACACTGGCATTCTACGATGTAAATAAACCTACAGTAGTGAGTGCAGATGCAAGCAGCTACGGCTAGGCAGTGTACTGCTACAGAGACACTCGGATGGACTGAAACCAGTAGCATTCTGTTCAAGAACACTAACTGATGCTGAGAAGCGCTACGCGCAAATAGAGAAAGAGT
This sequence comes from Muraenolepis orangiensis, assembly GCA_027704905.1. Taxonomy (NCBI): domain Eukaryota; kingdom Metazoa; phylum Chordata; class Actinopteri; order Gadiformes; family Muraenolepididae; genus Muraenolepis; species Muraenolepis orangiensis. Next base: position 1,516 of record JANIIK010000760.1, read on the forward strand.
GTCTAGCTGCTGTTTGGGCCTGTGAAAGATTTTCCACTTACCTATATGGCCTAGACAGCTTCACGGTCCATACAGACCACAAACCGCTGGTCCCTCTGATCAACAACAAGGACCTTGATAGGGTTCCCTGAGGTGCCAGCGATTGCTGATGCGTATGATGAAGTACAACCCCATTAGTACGTGCCGGGGAAAACACTGACAGTAGCTGACACACTTTCCAGACAGCCATTATCTGTAATCCTGAGTGAGGTGTCAGAACTAGCCTGTGAGGTTTCAGTGTTTGAAGATGCAGCTCACGCAGCGTGGCCAGCGTCACCATCCAAACTGGAACGGATCAAGCAGGAGACGAGAGTGGACTACGACCTGCTGGTGGTGAGCAGATTGATCACAGAGGGATGGCCGAAGTACGTGAGCAGTGTACCAGCACAAGGCAAAGCATATCACCACTGCAGTAACAGCCTGTCAACATCAAAGGGTCTTGTGCTGTACGGAGACCGCATCGTGATTCCTCACAGTATGAGGAAAGAGATACTCAACCGGTTGCATGACGGACACCAGGGCATCACCAAGTGCAGAGAGCGGGCACGCATGAGTGTGTGGTGGCCCGGGCTGGAGAAAGAGATCCAAGAACTGGTGACGAAATGTCCTGAGTGCTTGCAAGTCAGACCTACGCAGAGGAAGGAGCCTCTGATTACAACGCCACTACCACAGAGGCCCTGGCAGACGATTGGTGCAGACATCTGTGAGTATGAGAAAGAAAACTACTTGGTAGTTGTTGACTATTATTCTCGCTACATAGAAATAGCTCATCTACCAGACATGAAGAGTGACACCACAATTGCTCATCTGAAGAATATCTTCGCCAGGTGGGGTTGTCCAGATGAGCTTCACACTGACAATGCCAAACAGTTCACGAGCAAAATGTTTGAAAGTTTCACTGTAAACTATGATTTTACGCACATCACCTCTAGTCCCCACTATCCTCAAGCCAACGGTGGTGCTGAGAGAGCAGTGCAGACAGCAAAGAAGATTCTGCGGCAGGATGATCCGTTTCTGGCTCTCATGAGTTACAGAGCTACACCAATACAAGCTACGGGTGCCAGTCCTGCGCAGCTGATGATGGGCCGCCAGATCAAGACGACGGTGCCTACAGTCGATAAAATCCTGTTGCCTAAGTGGCCCAACTTCACAAAGGTGCGTGATGCTGATGCCAAGGCGAAGAGGAGCTACAGGCATGCCTACAACCGACGCTACGGTGCCAGAGCACTTCCACCTCTCGACCCAGGGCAGAGCGTGGCAGTGAAACTTGGCGGTGAGTCCGGCTGGACGACAGCAGCGACCGTTCAACAGCCACACCCAGCTCCGAGGTCCTATCTGATCCAGACTGACCACGGGATCCTGCGGAGAAACAGGCGCCACCTACGACCAACATTCCTTCCTGGTGAGGCAGAGGACACGCAGGTGAGCAAGCAACCATCACCACCCCAGCTTACACCTCCAAGTTCACCTGTCAGAGGGGCCGAGTCACCTGCTAGAGTTTCCCCTGTTCGTGAGACTGTCCCGGCAGAGCCTGCAAATCGTCTTCCAGAACCAGCCCAGGTGACTTCCAGGGGCAGAGTCATCCGTCCACCTGTGAAGTTTAAAGACTTTGTGTGTTAATAACATATAGCTTGCCTCAATGGAGCAGAATACCCTCCGGCAGCTATAGAGGTGACTGGGTAGTCTACCCCATAACCTCCAGTAAAAAATTAAAAAAATAACATTGTTGGTTTATGTTCTACTGTGCCTTACTGTACCTTTCTCTGTTAAAAGAAGAAAAAAAAGACCAGGGGGAAGGGAAGTATTGCTTTGTTATCATAGCACTTTGATTAATGGCACTTTTCTATTTTCTATTGTTGGTTCATTTGAACAGAAGGAAACTGATTGATATTATGTTTACAGTATTTTCTTGCACTGCTAAGAGTCCATGTTATTGGCATGTTTGATAGGACACTGCACTAATTTAACATTCACCAGTATACACTGTCTCTGACTCGAAGGAGGGGAGATGTCATGTAATGAATGTACTGCAGGTACAATTGTGTGTGTGTGTCTTTAAGACCAGACGGTATTGAGCGGCGCTATGCCCCGGAAGTAAAGCATTCCAGGTATGCTACGAGACGGGGTGTATGCATGTCAGCCGAAGCTAAGGAGCTAAATAAATACCAACCTTTGGAGTTAAAGAACGTCGTCAAGAGTATTTCATTATATCGGTCATAACCTGAACACTCACCCCACACACACTCCAACTCCTATCCGAATATAGGCACTCAATGTCGGATGTGTGTGTGACTAGGAGCACCGGTCCTGGACCCCACACACACTCCAACTCCTATCTGAATATAGGAACTCAATGTCGGATGTGTGTGTGACTAGGATCACCTCCTCCTCCTCTCCCTCCTCCTCCTCTTCCTCTTCCTCTTCCTCTCCTTCCTCTCCTCTCCTCTCCTCTCCTCCTCCTCCTCCTCCTCTCCCTCCGCCTCCTCCTCTCCCTCCTCCTCCTCCTCCTCCTCCTCTCCTTCCTCTCCTCTCCTCCTCCTTCCCCTCCTCCTCTCCTCCTCTCCCTCCTCCTCCTCTCCGACCTCCACTCCTCCTCCTCCTCCTTCTCCCTCCTCCTCCTCCCTCTCCTTCCTCCTCCTCCTCCTCCTCCTCCTCCTCCCTCCTCCTCTTCCTCCTCCTCCTCACTCCTCCTCCTCTCCTTCCTCTCCCCCTCCTCCTCCTCTCCCTCCTCCTCTCCTCTCCTTCCTCTCCTCCTCCTCCTCCTCTCCCTCCTCTCCCTCCTCCTCCTCCTTTCCCTCCTCCTCCTTTCCCTCCTCCTCCTCCTCCTCCTCCTCCTCACTCTTCTTCCTCTCTCCTCCTCCTCCTCTCCCTCCCCCTCCTCTCCCTCCCCCTCCTCCTCCTCCTCCTTCCTCTCCCCTCCTCCTCCTCTTCCTCTCCTTCCTCCCTCCTCCTCCTCTCCTTCCTCTCCTCCTCCTCTCCCTCCTCCTCCTCCTCTTCTCCCCCTCCTCTCCCTCCCCTCCTCTTCCTCCTCCTCCTCTCCCTCCTCCTCCTCCTCCTCCTCTCCCTCCTCCTCCTCCTCCTCCTCCTTCCTCTCCCCTCCTCCTCCTCCTCCACCTCTTCCTCTCCTTCCTCCCTCCTCCTCCTCCTCTCCCTCCTCCTCTCTCCTCCCCTCCTCTCCCTCCTCCTCCTCCTCCACCTCTTCCTCTCCTCCTCCTCCTCCCTCTCCTCCTCCTCCACCTCCTCTCCCTCCTCCTCCTCCTTCCCTCCTCCTCCTCCTCCTTCCCTCCTCCTCCTCCTCCTACCCTCCTCCTCCTCCTCCTCCTCCACTTCTCCCTCCTCCTCCTCCTCCTCCTCCTCCTCCTCCTCCTCCTCCGCTTCCTCCTCCTCCTCCTCTCCTCCTCTCCTCTCCTCCTCCTCCTCCCCCTCCGCCTCCTCCTCCTACTCCTCCTCCTCTCCTCCTCTCCTCTCCTCCTCCTCTCCGCCTCCACTCCTCCTCCTCCTCCTCCTCTCCTCCTCCTCCTCCTCTTCCTACTCCTCCTCACTCCTCCTCCTCCTCCTCTCCTTCAATATACTGTAGTCACTATATCGTCTCTTATAACACAACCATACATAACAATATGTTAAATATACTGTAGTCACTATATCTGTCTCTTATAACACAACCATACATAACAATATGTTAAATATACTGTAGTCACTATATCTGTCTCTTATAACACAACCATACATAACAATATGTTAAATATACTGTAGTCACTATATCTGTCTCTTATAACACAACCATACATAACAATATGTTAAATATACTGTAGTCACTATATCTGTCTCTTATAACACAACCATACATAACAATATGTTAAATATACTGTAGTCACTATATCTGTCTCTTATAACACAACCATACATAACAATATGTTAAATATACTGTAGTCACTATATCTGTCTCTTATAACACAACCATACATAACAATATGTTAAATATACTGTAGTCACTATATCTGTCTCTTATAACACAACCATACATAACAATATGTTAAATATACTGTAGTCACTATATCTGTCTCTTATAACACAACCATACATAACAATATGTTAAATATACTGTAGTCACTATATCTGTCTCTTATAACACAACCATACATAACAATATGTTAAATATACTGTAGTCACTATATCTGTCTCTTATAACACAACCATACATAACAATATGTTAAATATACTGTAGTCACTATATCTGTCTCTTATAACACAACCATACATAACAATATGTTAAATATACTGTAGTCACTATATCTGTCTCTTATAACACAACCATACATAACAATATGTTAAATATACTGTAGTCACTATATCTGTCTCTTATAACACAACCATACATAACAATATGTTAAATATACTGTAGTCACTATATCTGTCTCTTATAACACAACCATACATAACAATATGTTAAATATACTGTAGTCACTATATCTGTCTCTTATAACACAACCATACATAACAATATGTTAAATATACTGTAGTCACTATATCTGTCTCTTATAACACAACCATACATAACAATATGTTAAATATACTGTAGTCACTATATCTGTCTCTTATAACACAACCATACATAACAATATGTTAAATATACTGTAGTCACTATATCTGTCTCTTATAACACAACCATACATAACAATATGTTAAATATACTGTAGTCACTATATCTGTCTCTTATAACACAACCATACATAACAATATGTTAAATATACTGTAGTCACTATATCTGTCTCTTATAACACAACCATACATAACAATATGTTAAATATACTGTAGTGGGATTGGTGAACGGCTCTTAAACTACATGGAAATGTGCTCTTCTCCGAGCGGAAATAACCGGGTGCGTTGTTATAAGCTCAGAGCTGTCTGTGGAAAAATGTGTGTTGGGCTGCACCTGCGGTGTCTCTCCACCAGAGGGCAGCAGAGTATCGTGTCACACACACACACTGTTGGAGCCAAATGAATAGGATTGAATGTTATTGAGTTGTGATCATGATGTTTGAATGAAATATGAATGATTGTGTTACGGTCTCTGTTGTGACCATGATGTTTGCATGTATAAAGGAGATATATATATAGATATAGATATAGATAGATATATAGATATATACTAGGGATGGGACGATCACGTTTTTTGCCACCGATCACCGATCACCGATCACCGATCACCGATCACCGATCACAATGAGAAATATCTGCCCCACCCATCACCCAGCGGCCCTGCGCCGCCCCGCGGCGCAGGGCAGCGGCACGGGCGGCACGCGGGAACACCGGCTCCTCCTGAGGGGAGCCGCCGCCCTCTTCCTCAGCCGGCGCATGTCACCGGTGAACAAGCTCCACGACCGCGGGTCTGGGGACCAGGGGAGAGAAGGGAAGCCATTAAGGGGAAACAGAGCATTCCGTTGTAGTGACGCCCAGAGACCGCTAGATGGCGCCTTGGAACCCAAACGGCTGCAAGAACCTGACGACAACAAAACAACCTCAAGATCATCTGACCTTTAATGTTCATATCCTTGTAACGGACATGAATCAATTCATTCATAATACTACTTCAAAAAAGTAGCCGGTTTGTCAACATTTCATCACATTTATAAATATTTAGAGAGAGAGAGAGAGAGAGAGAGAGAGAGAGAGAGAGAGAGAGAGAGAGAGAGAGAGAGAGAGAGAGAGAGAGAGAGAGAGAATAAGAAAAGCAACTAGAAACATTGTTGGTCTCATGGTCTCAACACATGAGTTCTACAATTGTTTGTCTACATTTAAGTGTGTGTACATGGTGAGTCGCAGGTAAAGTGTGTGTGTGTGTGTGTGTGTGTGGTTACCATGGTGAGAAGCAGGGGCAGATTGATGGCTGGAATGAGACCCTCAAACCCATCAGTGCCAGCAAGGACGGGCTAGACTGAAGGACACACACACACACTCATGTGTCTGTCCCCCTGGTCGCTCCTCCTACGACCCCTCACCTGTCTGTCCCCCTGGTCCCTCCTCCTACGACCCCTCACCTGTCTGTCCCCCTGGTCCCTCCTCCTACGACCCCTCACCTGTCTGTCCCCCTGGACTTCCTCCTACGACCCCTCACCTGTCTGTCCCCCTGGTCCCTCCTCCCACGACCCTTCACCTGTCTGTCCCCCTGGTCCCTCCTGATACGACCCCTCACCTGTCTGTTCCCCTGGTCCCTCCTCCTATGACCCCTCACCTGTCTGTCCCATGGTCCCTCCTCCTACGACCCCTCACCTGTCTGTCCCCCTGGTCCCTCCTCCTACGACCCCTCACCTGTCTGTCCCCTGGTCCCTCCACCCACGACCCCTCACCTGTCTGTCCCCCTTGTCCCTCCTCCTACGACCCCTCTACTGTCTGTCCCCTGGTCCCTCCTCCTACGACCCCTCACATGTCTGTCCCCTGGTCCCTCCTCCTACGACCCCTCACTTGTCTGAGCCAAATGAATAGGATTGAATGTTATTGAGTTGTGATCATGATGTTTGAATGAAATATGAATGATTGTGTTACGGTCTCTGTTGTGACCATGATGTTTGCATGTATAAAGGAGATATATAGATATAGATATAGATAGATATATAGATATATACTAGGGATGGGACGATCACGTTTTTTGCCACCGATCACCGATCACCGATCACAATGAGAAATATCTGCCCCACCGATCACCGATCACCGATATATATATTTTTGCAGCTATAGCGGTCTACAGTGTATTGCTGCTATAGCAGTCTATTATAGCAGGGGTTCCCAAATGCCGGGCCGCGGACCGGTACCGGGCCTTGGAGGTGTTACTGCCGGGCCGCGAAACAGCTGTGTGTTTATCATCATATTTGACTCAATTAATTTGAGTATAGGTGAACGGCGGGCGGTATAATCTATATATAGAGATGATATATATAGTATAATCTATATATATAGATTATATAGCGGTATAATCTATATATATAGATTAAATATATATCGGCGGCATAACGAGAGACTTTCAGTTACACGCGCTACTAAAGAGACTACGCGCTAGTGACGTGTCGGTCGTGAACAAGCCGGGGTTTGTGTTACGGCGCTCCGCGTACATGCGCGTTTATACTGAAATCGAGCCCTGCCGTTTTGTTAGGGGTTTGTGTTGACACACACTTTGACAACCGGTCCGCGAAAATTGACAACTGGTCCGCGAGATTTTTTTCATGTATCTGCCGGTCCGTGGCACAAAAAAGGGTGGGAACCCCTGTATTATAGAACAGTTTCATCCATCATGCATTCCTGGGGTTCTCGTTCTCCGCGGTCAGTTTAACAAACTCGCCATGCTGCGCTGGGTGATGGGTTTTCAGGTGTCTTATTAAATTTGTGTTGAAATGTTTTACCTTGCTTCCTCCACGAGATATTTTCTCCTTGCACACATTACAGATGGCAAATGTTACATCTGTATCACACACTTTGAAGAAACTCCACACTGCAGACACCGCTGACATGTTGAGGCAGGGCGAGTATCACTCTGTTTAGAAAAGAGGCGGGGCCCCACATGTTTTACTCGCTGGTAAAGAGATGAGCTCGCGTGTTTCTCACGTTCAGGATCGGCTATGAAATCGGCAACATTAAAGCAAGATCGGCATTCTCCGATTGCGCATTTTTCTTCAAAATCGGCCGATAATGATCGCAAGCCGATCGATCGTCCCACCTCTAATATATACATATATATTGATATCTATATATATATAGATATCTATAGATACATATATAGATATAGATATATGTATATCTATATCTATATGTATCGATATAGATATCTATATCTATAAATATATATATATATATATATATCAGGGTTTCCGTTAGCCGGTATTTACCGGTTTTTAGCGGGTAAAAATTATAAAAAACCGGTAATTTAAAAAGCTGCCTGTCAAAATGTCCGGTAATAATGCTCATACTAAACTGAGAGCAGCCCCCGTTGGACTTCTCCATCACGACAACCGGCTCTCGATCAAAACATGACCGCTAAGTTTAGAATTTGTCCGGTAAAATAATATCTGTCCGGACACTTGACCGGCAAGAAAAAATTCCTAGCGGAAACCCTGATATATATATGTATGTGTGTCCCTGTGTCCCTGTGTGTGTGTGTGTGTGTGTGTGTGTGTGTGTGTGTGTGTGTGTGTGTGTGTGTGTGTGTGTGTGTGTGTGTGTGTGTGTGTGTGTGTGTGTGTGTGTGTGTGTGTGTGTGTGTGTGTGTGTGTGTGCAGGGGAGGGGTCCGGTGCCTCGCTCGAGGGCACCTCGGCGGTGCGGCCGGGTGTTTCGGGGGGGGACTCGAACCGGCGACCTTCCGGTTCCCCTCCCCCCGACGGACCGAGCTATCCCGGCGTGCCGATTCTCCAGAAGGAAGCGAGAGCCGTTCCTCCGGAGACCTTCCGCCCTCAGAGGGCGGTGTGAATGGGGAAGTAGCCGCCCGGAGAGGACCGGCGGGGCGGGGCGGCGCAGGGCAGCGGCACGGGCGGCACGCGGGAACACCGGCTCCTCCTGAGGGGAGCCGCCGCCCGCTTCCTCAGCCGGCGCATGTCACCGGTGAACAAGCTCCACGACCGCGGGTCTGGGGACCAGGGGAGAGAAGGGAAGCCATTAAGGGGAAACAGAGCATTCCGTTGTAGTGACGCCCAGAGACCGCTAGATGGCGCCTTGGAACCCAAACGGCTGCAAGAACCTGACGACAACAAAACAACCTCAAGATCATCTGACCTTTAATGTTCATATCCTTGTAACGGACATGAATCAATTCATTCATAATACTACTTCAAAAAAGTAGCCGGTATGTCCACATTTCATCACAGTCAGGCTTAGAGACAGCTCCCACAGTCAGGCCATCAGGCTGCTGATCAAGGGTGAATAGCATGTCATATATCATGTATATTTTGTATATGCATATTTTATTACATTGATTTCTATATATATTGCTCTTTTTCTGACATATTGCATTTTATATATTGCATTTTTATATAATTAACAGTTTTGTACTTTTTTACTTGTAAAATATTTTTACTACTACTACTACTACTACTACTAATAATAATTATAATTATAATTATAATAATAATGTTAATGTTTACCAGCGACAGGTGTGTATGTGCGCCGCCAGCGCATGTGGCTTGCCACGCCCCCTGCCAACCACCGTAACCATTGTTGACAGGTGTGTGTGTGCGCCTCCAGCGCACGTGGCTTGGCCACGCCCCCTGCCAACCACCGTAACCATTGTTGACAGGTGTGTGTGTGCGCCTCCAGCGCACGTGGCTTGGCCACGCCCCCTGCCAACCACCGTAACCATTGTTGACAAGTGTGTGTGTGCGCCTCCAGCGCACGTGGCTTGGCCACGCCCCCTGCCCACCACCGTAACCATTGTTGACAGGTGTGTGTGTGTGCGCCGCCAGCGCACGTGGCTTGGCCACGCCCCCTAACAACCACCGTAACCATTGTTGACAGGTGTGTGTGTGCAGGGGATTGGGGATGGGGCTAATGGGGGGCGGGGCTAAGGGGGGCGGGGCTTGGGGGGCTAGGGGATTGGGGGTGGGGCTAAAGGGGGCGGGGCTAAGGGGGGCGGGGCTGGGGGGGCTAGGCGTGGCCAAGGCAAACACACACACACACACTCTCACACACACAGACAAACATACACACACACACACACACACACAAATATACACAGACACACACACACACTCTCACACACACAGACACACACACACACACACACACACACACACACACAGACAAACAGACACACACACACAAACACACAAACACACTCACACACTCACAGACACCCACACACACACACACACACACACGCACACACACACACACACACACACACACACGCATAACAAACACATACACACGCATACATAACAAACACACGCACAAACACACACACACACACACACATCTGAGGGCACTCAATTCAGGTCAAATCATTAACAAAGGGTTAGGCAAAGTAAACCAACTCCAAAGGCCAGTGGCCCCCATTAACCCTAAAGCTGAAACACTGTGGATGTGTGAGCGTGTGTCTGTGTGTGTGCACCAGTGTGTGTCTGCGTGTGTGCGTGTGTGTTTGTTATGTGTGCGTGTGTGTGGTCACCTTGCGGGCCATGATCTCCGACGCCGGCCCCCTGGCGTGCCGCTAGCTGAGGTTCCGCCTCCCGGGACAGACCCAGCTGGAAGAGCACCAGCACCGAGGGGCCGGAGGGCCCCGAGGCCCTCATGCTGAGACCCCCACCAAAAGACTACAAATATATAACATAACTACGGTATGTGTGGATGGGTGTGTGTGTGTGTGTGTGTGTGTGTGTGTGTCTTGTTTCAAGGCCTCTGAGTAAGAGCCATTTGGACCACTACAATGGGGAAGTAGAGCCGTCTGCAGAAGTGTCTGAATGTGACCTTTAACCTCCAGTCCAGTGCATCTCCACGAGGCGTGGTGGAGGTAGGAGGAACTCAGGGCTCCACTCAGCATGAAGGCTCTGCTCCTTGGATGTACTGAGGGGGGACACGGGGGTAGACTGATCCTCACTAGGTCCCTCTTTGATATCTATATACACACACCTGCAGCCATGTTGCTAGATCTATGTTTATATATAGATAGATATATATCTCTCCATACAGTTTATCTCTCTCTATACATCTACATATATTTATTTGTCATTGCGTGTGATTTCTTATGAGAACAGACAGTCTCTGTCTATCTATCTATCTATAGATAGATTTGATCTATCTATAGATAGATAGATAGATATTTAGATCTAAATATATATAGATCTATGGATCTATATGTAATTATATGTATCTATATATGAACTTGTAACTGCTTGTGATTTCTAATAAGAGGAGGACAGATCTCTCTGGGGTCTCTAGAACATTCTTTATTTCATGATGATCTCCAAAAAACAAAAATACATCAAACACACAACCACACACACATGTCTAAGAGGGCACTCAACAAAAGACACAAAACAACGCACACATGAGACACGCAGCACAACGCACACATGAGACACGCAGCACAACGCACACATGAGACACGCAGCCCAATGCACACATGAGACACGCAGCACAATGCACACATGAGACACGCAGCACAACGCACACATGAGACACGCAGCACAATGCACACATGAGACACGCAGCACAACGCACACATGAGACACGCAGCCCAATGCACACATGAGACACGCAGCCCAATGCACACATGAGACACGCAGCACAACGCACACATGAGACACGCAGCACAATGCACACATGAGACACGCAGCACAACGCACACATGAGACACGCAGCACAACGCACACATGAGACACGCAGCACAACGCACACATGAGACACGCAGCCCAATGCACACATGAGACACGCAGCACAATGCACACATGAGACACGCAGCACAACGCACACATGAGACACGCAGCACAACGCACACATGAGACACGCAGCACAACGCACACATGAGACACGCAGCACAACGCACACATGAGACACGCAGCACAACGCACACATGAGACACACAGCACAATGCACACATGAGACACGCAGCACAACGCACACATGAGACACGCAGCACAATGCACACATGAGACACGCAGCACAATGCACACATGAGACACGCAGCACAACGCACACATGAGACACGCAGCACAATGCACACATGAGACACGCAGCACAACGCACACATGAGACACGCAGCACAATGCACACATGAGACACGCAGCACAACGCACACATGAGACACGCAGCACAATGCACACATGAGACACGCAGCACAATGCACACATGAGACACGCAGCACAATGCACACATGAGACACGCAGCACAACGCACACATGAGACACGCAGCACAACGCACACATGAGACACGCAGCACAATGCACACATGAGACACACAGCACAACGCACACATGAGACACGCAGCACAACGCACACATGAGACACGCAGCACAATGCACACATGAGACACGCAGCACAATGCACACATGAGACACACAGCACAACGCACACATGAGACACGCAGCACAATGCACACATGAGACACGTAGCACAACGCACACATGAGACACGCAGCACAACGCACACATGAGACACGCAGCACAATGCACACATGAGACACGCAGCACAACGCACACATGAGACACGCAGCACAACGCACACATGAGACACGCAGCCCAACGCACACATGAGACACACAGCACAATGCACACATGAGACACACAGCACAACGCACACATGAGACACGCAGCACAATGCACACATGAGACACGCAGCACAACGCACACATGAGACACGCAGCCCAACGCACACATGAGACACACAGCACAATGCACACATGAGACACACAGCACAACGCACACATGAGACACGCAGCACAATGCACACATGAGACACGCAGCACAACGCACACATGAGACACACAGCACAACGCACACATGAGACACGCAGCACAACGCACACATGAGACACACAGCACAACGCACACATGAGACACACAGCACAACGCACACATGAGACACGCAGCACAATGCACACATGAGACACGCAGCACAATGCACACATGAGACACGCAGCACAACGCACACATGAGACACACAGCACAATGCACACATGAGACACACAGCACAACGCACACATGAGACACGCAGCACAACGCACACATGAGACACGCAGCACAACGCACACATGAGACACGCAGCACAATGCACACATGAGACACGCAGCACAACGCACACATGAGACACGCAGCACAATGCACACATGAGACACGCAGCACAATGCACACATGAGACACGCAGCACAACGCACACATGAGACACGCAGCACAATGCACACATGAGACACGCAGCACAATGCACACATGAGACACGCAGCACAACGCACACATGAGACACGCAGCACAACGCACACATGAGACACGCAGCACAATGCACACATGAGACACGCAGCACAATGCACACATGAGACACGCAGCACAATGCACACATGAGACACGCAGCACAATGCACACATGAGACACGCAGCACAACGCACACATGAGACACGCAGCACAACGCACACATGAGACACGCAGCACAATGCACACATGAGACACGCAGCACAACGCACACATGAGACACGCAGCACAATGCACACATGAGACACGCAGCACAATGCACACATGAGACACGCAGCACAATGCACACATGAGACACACAGCACAATGCACACATGAGACACGCAGCACAATGCACACATGAGACACGCAGCACAACGCACACATGAGACACGCAGCACAACGCACACATGAGACACGCAGCACAATGCACACATGAGACACGCAGCACAATGCACACATGAGACACGCAGCACAATGCACACATGAGACACGCAGCACAACGCACACATGAGACACGCAGCACAAC
>JANIIK010000760.1:22500-40000 GCA_027704905.1 Muraenolepis orangiensis
TCTGACCGTACTTTGATTCATTTTCAATAAAATCAGAATTGTACAATATTGTAACATGATGTCATTTATTATTCAGAAGCATACACTTTAATCAATATAGACTATTGATTACTGACTGCAACTGTTGAGAAGTTTCTCTAAAATGGTTCACAGTCTTGTTGGGTTGGATTCTTCTTGTGTTGTTTCCTGGTTCGTATTTCAGGTTACACCCTTTACTGGTAGGCACACACACACACACACACACACACGCACGCACGCACGCACGCACGCACACACGCACACACACACAAACGCACGCACGCACGCACGCACGCACGCACGCACGCACGCACGCACGCACGCACGCACGCACGCACGCACGCACGCACGCACACACACACACACACACACACACACACACACACACGCACACACACACATACACAAATAGACAGAGATAGACAGATAGAAAGACAGACAGACACACATACTTACACACACACACACACACACACATACTTACACACACACACACACGATACACCTACACAAATACAGACCACACACACAAGTCAAGTCAAGTCAAGTCAGCAGTGGGTGAAAATCTTATGTGCAAAACCCGACGACAGACAGCAGTTATAAAAATAAGATAAAAAATAGATAAAAATAGATAAAAATGAGATAAAAATAGATAAAAACAGAATAGAATAAAAGTAAAAAAATTAAATAAAAATGCAATTTCTAAAATGTGATATATGGGCACAGAAAAGGAGCAATATGTATATATAAATGGATGTAATAACATCTCCATTGTTATATGCTATAGGCCCTTGTTCAGCAGCCTGATGGCCTGACTGTGGAAGCTGTCTCTGAGTCTATTTGTACGGCACGTGATACTGAGGTATCGCCTGGCTGACGGTGAAAGGAATACAGCTCGTGGCTGGGGCACACACACACACACACACACACACACACACACACACACACACACACACACACACACACACACACACGCACACACACACACACACACACACACACGCATGCACGCACGCACGCACGCACGCACGCACGCACGCACGCACGCACGCACGCACGCACACACACACACACACACACACACACACACACACACACACACACACACACACACACACACACACACACACACACACACACGCACACACACACACACACACACACACACACGCATGCACGCACGCACGCACGCACGCACGCACGCACGCACGCACGCACGCACGCACGCACACACACACACACACACACACACACACACACACACACACACACACACACGCACACAAACAGATACAGGTGCACACACACAGACACACACACACACACAGTCTTGTTGGTTTGCATTCTTCTTCTGTTGTTTTCTGGTTTGTGTTGCACCTTTACAGGCCCACACATTCAAGTAAGTCCATGTAAAGAATCAGCAATCTCCCCAGAACCAACGTATCTTTCAACAAATCCATATGAACCTCATTAACATGATTGCTTTAGTAGGGTTAGGGTTAGTGTTTGGAGTGTTTAATATGTTCTAGATATACAGGATGGATCTGCCTGCTTGTGGTGTGTGTGGTGCTTCTAATGTCAATGGCTTCCCTCATGTGTGTGTGTGTTGCTGCATGTCTACGTGTGTCACTTCCCTATTGGTTGACTTCAGCTGTGGTGGACCCGCCCCCTTCCTGCTCCTCCCCCGCCACTCAGCTGGACTCCTTGTTCTTATTAAGTGCAATCTATATCTAGTTTGACCTTAAGGTAGTTAAGATACAACCTGACCTGCTCTTATTAAGTGTAATCTATATCTAGTTTGACCTTAAGGTAGTTAAGATGCAACCTGACCTGCTCTTATTACGTGTAATCTATATCTAGTTTGACCTTAAGGTAGTTAAGATACAACCTGACCTGCTCTTATTAAGTGTAATCTATATCTAGTTTGACCTTAAGGTAGTTACGATACAACCTGACCTGCTATTATTAAGTGTAATCTATATCTAGTTTGACCTTAAGGTAGTTAAGATACAACCTGACCTGCTCTCATTAAGTGTAATCTATATCTAGTTTGACCTTAAGGTAGTTAAGATACAACCTGACCTGCTCTTATTAAGTGTAATCTATATCTAGTTTGACCCTAATGAAGAATGAAGAAGAAAGCATTCATGTTCTTCTAACCTTAGACACACATGTGGTCAGTTTAAGATGGAGCATAGGATCTGTGATGGCTTCAACAACAATATAGTAGCCAGAGGGAATGGGACGCTCACCCACATCTTTAAACAAACACAGTCCTATGTACAACACTAATGGATTGATTCTCCTTTATACATTCAAACATCATGGTCACAACAGAGACCGGAACACAATCATTCATATTTCATTCAAACATCATGATCACAACTCAATAACATTCAATCCTATTCATTTGGCTCCAACAGTGTGTGTGTGACACGATACTCTGCTGCCCTCTGGTGGAGAGACACCGCAGGTGCAGCCCAACACACATTGTTCCACAGACAGCTCTGAGCTCATAACAACGCACCCGGTTATTTCCGCTCGGAGAAGAGCACGTTTACACACACATTCACACACGCACACACACGCACACACACGCGCACCCCCCCCCCCCAAACACACACACACACACACACACACACACACACACACACACACACACACACACACACACACACACACACACACACACACACCCTCTCCTCCCACTCCCGTTCTAACTCTCGCGTGACTCCCTCCCGTTCCCACGCAACCCGCTCCGCCTCCCCCTAGCGCTCTCAGCCAATGAGCCTCCATAGTGGACACTTCCCCCCAAACACATGCAGGTAAACAAACACACCCAGACAACAGCCAATGAACTCCCCAAGACCCTTAGTCCTGGAGGGAGACCCATGGTGGGCCAGGACCCAGCCTTACAGGGAGGTCCCCAAGCCCCTTAGTCCTGGAGGGAGACCCATGGTGGGCCAGGACCCAGCCTTACAGTGAGCCCAGGGGGCCAGCAGGGGGACCCTGGTCCAGCAGGGGGACCCGGGACCAGCACGGGGACCTGGGTCCAGCAGGTGGACATGGGTCCAGCAGGGGGACCCGGGTCCAGCAGGGGGACCCGGGACCAGCAGGGGGACCTCGGTCTAGCAGGGGGACCTGGGTCCAGCAAGGGGACCTGGGACCAGCAGGGCGACCAGGGTCCAGCAGGGGGACCTGGGTTCAGCAGGGGGACCTGGGTCTAGCAGGGGGACCTGGGTCCAGCAGGGGGACCTGGGGGGTCCAGCAGGGGGACCTGGGTCCAGCAGGGGGACCTGGGTCTAGCAGGGGGACCCGGGGGTCCAGCAGTGGGACCCGGGGGTCCAGCAGGGGGAGCCTGGGTCCAGCAGGGGGACCTGGGTCCAGCAGGGGGACCCGGGGGTCCAGCAGGGAGACCTGGGACCAGCAGGGTGACCAGAGTCCAGCATGGTGATCTGGGTCCAGCAGGGGGACCTGGGGGGTCCAGCAGGGGGACCTGGGGGGTCCAGCAGGGGGACCTGGGTCCAGCAGGGGGACCTGGGTCTAGCCGGGGGACCCGGGGGTCCAGCAGTGGGACCCGGGGGTCCAGCAGTGGGACCCGGGGGTCCAGCAGGGGGACCCTGGGTCCAGCAGGGGGACCTCGGTCCAGCAGGGGGACCCTGGTCCAGCAGGGGGACCCGGGACCAGCACGGGGACCTGGGTCCAGCAGGTGGACATGGGTCCAGCAAGGGGACCTGGGTCCAGCACGGGGACCCGGGTCCAGTAGGGGGACCCGGGTCTAGCAGGGGGACCCGGGTCCAGCAGGGGGACCCGGGACCAGCAGGGGGACCTCGGTCTAGCAGGGGGACCTGGGTCCAGCAAGGGGACCTGGGACCAGCAGGGCGACCAGGGTCCAGCAGGGGGACCTGGGTTCAGCAGGGGGACCTGGGTCTAGCAGGGGGACCTGGGTCCAGCAGGGGGACCTGGGTCCAGCAGGGGGACTCGGTACCAGCAGGGGGACCTCGGTCTAGCAGGGGGACCTGGGCCCAGCAAGGGGACCTGGGACCAGCAGGGCGACCAGGGTCCAGCAGGGGGACCTGGGGGGTCCAGCAGGGGGACCTGGGTCCAGCAGGTGGACATGCGTCCAGCAGGGGGACCTGGGTCCAGCAGGTGGACATGGGTCCAGCAGGGGGACATGGGTCCAGCAGGGGGACCCGGGGACCTGGGGGGTCCAGCAGGGGGACCCGGGTCTAGCAGGGGGACCAGGGTCCAGCAAGGGGATCTGGGGGTCTAGCAGGGGGACCCGGGGGTCCAGCAGTGGGACCCAGGGGTCCAGCAGGGGGACCCTGGGTCCAGCAGGGGGACCTGGGTCCAGCAGGGGGACCCGGGGGTCCAGCAGGGAGACCTGGGTCCAGCAGGGGGACCTGGGACCAGCAGGGTGACCAGGGTCCAGCAGGGTGATCTGGGTCCAGCAGGGGGACCAGGGTCCAGCAGGGGGACCTGGGGGGTCCAGCAGGGGGACCTGGGTCCAGCAGGGGGACCTGGGTCTAGCAGGGGGACCCGGGGGTCCAGCAGTGGGACCCGGGGGTCCAGCGGGGGACCCTGGGTCCAGCAGGGGGACCCGGGTCCAGCAGGGGAACCCGGGTCCAGCAGGGGGATCCGGGGGGTCCAGCAGGGGGATCCGGGGGGTCCAGCAGGGGGATCCGGGGGGTCCAGCAGGGGGACCCTGGTACAGCAGGGGGACCCGGGTCCAGCAGTCAAGTAGGGGGACCTGGGGGGTCCAGCAGGGGGACCCAGTTCTAGCAGGGGGACCTGGGTCCAGCAGGGGGACCTCGGTCTAGCAGAGGGACCTGGGTCCAGCAAGGGGACCCGGGGGTCCAGCAGGGAGACCTGGGTGCAGCAGGGGGACCTGGGTCCAGCAGGGAGACCTGGGTCCAGCAGGGAGACCTGGGTCCAGCAGGGGGACCTGGGTCTAGCAGGGGAACCTGGTCCAGCAGGGGGACCCGGGTGCAGCAGGGGGACCTGGGGGGTCCAGCAGGGGGACCTGGGTCCAGCAGGGGGACCTGGGTCTAGCAGGGGGACCCGGGGGTCCAGCAGTGGGACCCGGGGGTCCAGCAGGGGGAGCCTGGGTCCAGCAGGGGGACCTGGGTCCAGCAGGGGGACCCGGGGGTCCAGCAGGGAGACCTGGGACCAGCAGGGTGACCAGAGTCCAGCATGGTGATCTGGGTCCAGCAGGGGGACCTGGGGGGTCCAGCAGGGGGACCTGGGGGGTCCAGCAGGGGGACCTGGGTCCAGCAGGGGGACCTGGGTCTAGCCGGGGGACCCGGGGGTCCAGCAGTGGGACCCGGGGGTCCAGCAGGGGGACCCTGGGTCCAGCAGGGGGACCTTGGTCCAGCAGGGGGACCCGGGTCCAGCAGGGGGACCCGGGTCCAGTAGGGGGACCCGGGTCCAGCAGGGGGACCCGGGTACAGTAGGGGGACCCGGGTCCAGCAGTCAAGTAGGGGTACCTGGGGGGTCCAGCAGGGGGACCCAGTTCTAGCAGGGGGACCTGGGTCCAGCAGGGGGACCTCGGTCTAGCAGGGGGACCTGGGTCCAGCAGGGGGACCCGGTGCAGCAGGGGGACCCGGGTCCAGCAGGGGGACCTTGGGGGTCCAGCAGGGGGACCTGGGTCCAACAGGGGGACCCGGGGGTCCAGCAGGGAGACCTGGGTCCAGCAGGGGGACCTGGGTCCAGCAGGGGGACCTGGGTCCAGCAGGTGGACATGGGTCCAGCAGGGGGACCCGGGTGCAGCAGGTGGACATGGGTCCAGCAGGGGGACCCGGGTGCAGCAGGGGGACCCGGGTCCAGCAGGGGGACCTGGGGGGTCCAGCAGGGGGACCTGGGTCCAGCAAGGGGACCTGGGTCTAGCAGGGGGACCCGGGTCCAGTAGTGGGACCCAGGTCCAGCAGGAGGACCCGGGACCAGCAGGGGGACCTGGGTCCAGCAGGTGGACATGGGTCCAGCAGGGGGACCTGGGTCCAGCAGGGGGACCCAGGGACCTGGGGGGTCCAGCAGGGGGACCCGGGTCTAGCAGGGGGACCAGGGTCCAGCAGGGGGATCTGGATCTAGCAGGGGGACCCGGGGGTCCAGCAGTGGGACCCGGGGGTCCAGCAGGGGGACCCGGGGGTCCAGCAGTGGGACCCGGGGGTCCAGCAGGGGGACCTGGGTCCAGCAGGGGGACCCGGGGGTCCAGCAGGGAGACCTGGGTCCAGCAGGGGGACCTCGGACCAGCAGGGTGACCAGGGTCCAGCAGGGTGATCTGGGTCCAGCAGGGGGACCAGGGTCCAGCAGGGGGACCTGGGGGGTCCAGCAGGGGGACCTGGGGGGTCCAGCAGGGGGACCTGGGTCCAGCAGGGGGACCTGGGTCTAGCAGGGGGACCCGGGGGTCCAGCAGTGGGACCCTGGGTCCAGCAGGGGGACCCGGGTCCAGCAGGGGGACCCGGGTCCAGCAGGGGAACCCGGGTCCAGCAGCGGGATCCGGGGGGGTCCAGCAGGGGGACCCGGGTACAGCAGTCAAGTAGGGGGACCTGGGGGGTCCAGCAGGGGGACCCGGTTCTAGCAGGGGGACCTGGGTCTAGCCGGGGGACCCGGGGGTCCAGCAGTGGGACCCGGGTCCAGTAGGGGGACCCGGGTCCAGCAGGGGGACCCGGGTACAGTAGGGGGACCCGGGTCCAGCAGTCAAGTAGGGGTACCTGGGGGGTCCAGCAGGGGGACCCAGTTCTAGCAGGGGGACCAGGGTCCAGCAGGGGGACCTCGGTCTAGCAGGGGGACCTGGGTCCAGCAGGGGGACCCGGTGCAGCAGGGGGACCCGGGTCCAGCAGGGGGACCTTGGGGGTCCAGCAGGGGGACCTGGGTCCAACAGGGGGACCCGGGGGTCCAGCAGGGAGACCTGGGTCCAGCAGGGGGACCTGGGTCCAGCAGGGGGACCTGGGTCCAGCAGGTGGACATGGGTCCAGCAGGGGGACCCGGGTGCAGCAGGTGGACATGGGTCCAGCAGGGGGACCCGGGTGCAGCAGGGGGACCCGGGTCCAGCAGGGGGACCTGGGGGGTCCAGCAGGGGGACCTGGGTCCAGCAAGGGGACCTGGGTCTAGCAGGGGGACCCGGGTCCAGTAGTGGGACCCAGGTCCAGCAGGAGGACCCGGGACCAGCAGGGGGACCTGGGTCCAGCAGGTGGACATGGGTCCAGCAGGGGGACCTGGGTCCAGCAGGGGGACCCAGGGACCTGGGGGGTCCAGCAGGGGGACCCGGGTCTAGCAGGGGGACCAGGGTCCAGCAGGGGGATCTGGATCTAGCAGGGGGACCCGGGGGTCCAGCAGTGGGACCCGGGGGTCCAGCAGGGGGACCCGGGGGTCCAGCAGTGGGACCCGGGGGTCCAGCAGGGGGACCTGGGTCCAGCAGGGGGACCCGGGGGTCCAGCAGTGGGACCCGGGGGTCCAGCAGGGGGACCCTGGGTCCAGCAGGGGGACCTGGGTCCAGCAGGGGGACCCGGGGGTTCAGCAGGGAGACCTGGGACCAGCAGGGTGACCAGGGTCCAGCAGGGTGATCTGGGTCCAGCAGGGGGACCAGGGTCCAGCAGGGGGACCTGGGGGGTCCAGCATGGGGACCTGGGTCCAGCAGGGGGACCTGGGTCTAGCAGGGGGACCCGGGGGTCCAGCAGTGGGACCCGGGGGTCCAGCAGGGGGACCCTGGGTCCAGCAGGGGGACCTTGGTCCAGCAGGGGGACCCGGGTCCAGCAGGGGGACCCGGGGTCCAGCAGGGGGACCTTGGTCCAGCAGGGGGACCCGGGTCCAGCAGGGGGACCCGGGTCCAGTAGGGGGACCCGGGTCCAGCAGGGGGACCCGGGTACAGTAGGGGGACCCGGGTCCAGCAGTCAAGTAGGGGTACCTGGGGGGTCCAGCAGGGGGACCCAGTTCTAGCAGGGGAACCTGGGTCCAGCAGGGGGACCTCGGTCTAGCAGGGGGACCTGGGTCCAGCAGGGGGACCCGGTGCAGCAGGGGGACCCGGGTTCAGCAGGGGGACCTTGGGGGTCCAGCAGGGGGACCTGGGTCCAACAGGGGGACCCGGGGTCCAGCAGGGAGACCCGGGGGTCCAGCAGTGGGACCCGGGGGTCCAGCAGGGGGACCTGGGTCCAGCAGGGGGACCCGGGGGTCCAGCAGGGAGACCTGGGTCCAGCAGGGGGACCTCGGACCAGCAGGGTGACCAGGGTCCAGCAGGGTGATCTGGGTCCAGCAGTGGGACCAGGGTCCAGCAGGGGGACCTGGGGGGTCCAGCAGGGGGACCTGGATCCAGCAGGGGGACCTGGGTCTAGCAGGGGGACCCGGGGGTCCAGCAGTGGGACCCTGGGTCCAGCAGGGGGACCCGGGTCCAGCAGGGGAACCCGGGTCCAGCAGGGGAACCCGGGTCCAGCAGCGGGATCCGGGGGGTCCAGCAGGGGGACCCGGGTACAGCAGTCAAGTAGGGGGACCTGGGGGGTCCAGCAGGGGGACCCGGTTCTAGCAGGGGGACCTGGGTCCAGCAGGGGGACCTCGGTCTAGCAGGGGGACCTGGGTCCAGCAGGGAGACCTGGGTCCAGCAGGGAGACCTGGGTCCAGCAGGGGGACCTGGGTCTAGCAGGGGGACCTGGTCCAGCAGGGGGACCCGGGTGCAGCAGGGGGACCCGGGTCCAGCAGGGGGACCTGGGGGGTCCAGCAGGGGGACCTGGGTCCAGCAGGGGGACCTGGGTCTAGCAGGGGGACCCGGGGGTCCAGCAGTGGGACCCGGGGGTCCAGCAGGGGGACCCTGGGTCCAGCAGGGGGACCTGGGTCCAGCAGGGGGACCCGGGGGTTCAGCAGGGAGACCTGGGACCAGCAGGGTGACCAGGGTCCAGCAGGGTGATCTGGGTCCAGCAGGGGGACCAGGGTCCAGCAGGGGGACCTGGGGGGTCCAGCATGGGGACCTGGGTCCAGCAGGTGGACCTGGGTCTAGCAGGGGGACCCGGGGGTCCAGCAGTGGGACCCGAGGGTCCAGCAGGGGGACCCTGGGTCCAGCAGGGGGACCTTGGTCCAGCAGGGGGACCCGGGTCCAGCAGGGGGACCCGGGGTCCAGCAGGGGGACCTTGGTCCAGCAGGGGGACCCGGGTCCAGCAGGGGGACCCAGGTCCAGTAGGGGGACCCGGGTCCAGCAGGGGGACCCGGGTACAGTAGGGGGACCCGGGTCCAGCAGTCAAGTAGGGGTACCTGGGGGGTCCAGCAGGGGGACCCAGTTCTAGCAGGGGGACCTGGGTCCAGCAGGGGGACCTCGGTCTAGCAGGGGGACCTGGGTCCAGCAGGGGGACCCGGTGCAGCAGGGGGACCCGGGTCCAGCAGGGGGACCTTGGGGGTCCAGCAGGGGGACCTGGGTCCAACAGGGGGACCCGGGGGTCCAGCAGGGAGACCTGGGTCCAGCAGGGGGACCTGGGTCCAGCAGGGGGACCTGGGTCCAGCAGGTGGACATGGGTCCAGCAGGGGGACCCGGGTGCAGCAGGTGGACATGGGTCCAGCAGGGGGACCCGGGTCCAGCAGGGGGACCTGGGGGGTCCAGCAGGGGGACCTGGGTCCAGCAAGGGGACCTGGGTCTAGCAGGGGGACCCGGGTCCAGTAGTGGGACCCAGGTCCAGCAGGAGGACCCGGGACCAGCAGGGGGACCTGGGTCCAGCAGGTGGACATGGGTCCAGCAGGGGGACCCAGGGACCTGGGGGGTCCAGCAGGGGGACCCAGGGACCTGGGGGGTCCAGCAGGGGGACCCGGGTCTAGCAGGGGGACCCGGGTCCAGCAGGGGAACCCGGGTCCAGCAGGGGAACCCGGGTCCAGCAGCGGGATCCGGGGGGTCCAGCAGGGGGACCCGGGTACAGCAGTCAAGTAGGGGGACCTGGGGGGTCCAGCAGGGGGACCCGGTTCTAGCAGGGGGACCTGGGTCCAGCAGGGGGACCTCGGTCTAGCAGGGGGACCTGGGTCCAGCAGGGAGACCTGGGTCCAGCAGGGAGACCTGGGTCCAGCAGGGGGACCTGGGTCTAGCAGGGGGACCTGGTCCAGCAGGGGGACCCGGGTGCAGCAGGGGGACCCGGGTCCAGCAGGGGGACCTGGGGGGTCCAGCAGGAGGACCCTGGGTCCAGCAGGGGGACCTGGGTCCAGCAGGGGGACCTGGGTCCAGCAGGGGGACCCGGGGGTTCAGCAGGGAGACCTGGGACCAGCAGGGTGACCAGGGTCCAGCAGGGTGATCTGGGTCCAGCAGGGGGACCAGGGTCCAGCAGGGGGACCTGGGGGTCCAGCATGGGGACCTGGGTCCAGCAGGGGGACCTGGGTCCAGCAGGGGGACCTCTGTCTAGCAGGGGGACCTGGGTCCAGCAGGGGGACCCGGTGCAGCAGGGGGACCCGGGTCCAGCAGGGGGACCTTGGGGGTCCAGCAGGGGGACCTGGGTCCAACAGGGGGACCCGGGGGTCCAGCAGGGAGACCTGGGTCCAGCAGGGGGACCTGGGTCCAGCAGGGGGACCTGGGTCCAGCAGGTGGACATGGGTCCAGCAGGGGGACCCGGGTGCAGCAGGTGGACATGGGTCCAGCAGGGGGACCCGGGTGCAGCAGGGGGACCCGGGTCCAGCAGGGGGACCTGGGGGGTCCAGCAGGGGGACCTGGGTCCAGCAAGGGGACCTGGGTCTAGCAGGGGGACCTGGGTCCAGTAGTGGGACCCAGGTCCAGCAGGAGGACCCGGGACCAGCAGGGGGACCTGGGTCCAGCAGGTGGACATGGGTCCAGCAGGGGGACCTGGGTCCAGCAGGGGGACCCAGGGACCTGGGGGGTCCAGCAGGGGGACCCGGGTCTAGCAGGGGGACCAGGGTCCAGCAGGGGGATCTGGATCTAGCAGGGGGACCCGGGGGTCCAGCAGTGGGACCCGAGGGTCCAGCAGGGGGACCCGGGGGTCCAGCAGTGGGACCCGGGGGTCCAGCAGGGGGACCTGGGTCCAGCAGGGGGACCCGGGGGTCCAGCAGGGAGACCTGGGTCCAGCAGGGGGACCTCGGACCAGCAGGGTGACCAGGGTCCAGCAGGGTGATCTGGGTCCAGCAGGGGGACCAGGGTCCAGCAGGGGGACCTGGGGGGTCCAGCAGGGGGACCTGGGTCCAGCAGGGGGACCTGGGTCTAGCAGGGGGACCCGGGGGTCCAGCAGTGGGACCCTGGGTCCAGCAGGGGGACCCGGGTCCAGCAGGGGGACCCGGGTCCAGCAGGGGAACCCGGGTCCAGCAGGGGAACCCGGGTCCAGCAGCGGGATCCGGGGGTCCAGCAGGGGGACCCGGGTACAGCAGTCAAGTAGGGGGACCTGGGGGGTCCAGCAGGGGCACCCGGTTCTAGCAGGGGGACCTGGGTCCAGCAGGGGGACCTCGGTCTAGCAGGGGGACCTGGGTCCAGCAGGGAGACCTGGGTCCAGCAGGGAGACCTGGGTCCAGCAGGGGGACCTGGGTCTAGCAGGGGGACCTGGTCCAGCAGGGGGACCCGGGTGCAGCAGGGGGACCCGGGTCCAGCAGGGGGACCTGGGGGGTCCAGCAGGGGGACCAGGGTCCAGCAGGGGGACCTGGGTCCAGCAAGGGGACCTGGGTCTAGCAGGGGGACCTGGGTCCAGTAGTGGGACCCAGGTCCAGCAGGAGGACCCGGGACCAGCAGGGGGACCTGGGTCCAGCAGGTGGACATGGGTCCAGCAGGGGGACCTGGGTCCAGCAGGGGGACCCAGGGACCTGGGGGGTCCAGCAGGGGGACCCGGGTCTAGCAGGGGGACCAGGGTCCAGCAGGGGGATCTGGATCTAGCAGGGGGACCCGGGGGTCCAGCAGTGGGACCCGAGGGTCCAGCAGGGGGACCCGGGGGTCCAGCAGTGGGACCCGGGGGTCCAGCAGGGGGACCTGGGTCCAGCAGGGGGACCCGGGGGTCCAGCAGGGAGACCTGGGTCCAGCAGGGGGACCTCGGACCAGCAGGGTGACCAGGGTCCAGCAGGGTGATCTGGGTCCAGCAGGGGGACCAGGGTCCAGCAGGGGGACCTGGGGGGTCCAGCAGGGGGACCTGGGTCCAGCAGGGGGACCTGGGTCTAGCAGGGGGACCCGGGGGTCCAGCAGTGGGACCCTGGGTCCAGCAGGGGGACCCGGGTCCAGCAGGGGGACCCGGGTCCAGCAGGGGAACCCGGGTCCAGCAGGGGAACCCGGGTCCAGCAGCGGGATCCGGGGGGTCCAGCAGGGGGACCCGGGTACAGCAGTCAAGTAGGGGGACCTGGGGGGTCCAGCAGGGGCACCCGGTTCTAGCAGGGGGACCTGGGTCCAGCAGGGGGACCTCGGTCTAGCAGGGGGACCTGGGTCCAGCAGGGAGACCTGGGTCCAGCAGGGAGACCTGGGTCCAGCAGGGGGACCTGGGTCTAGCAGGGGGACCTGGTCCAGCAGGGGGACCCGGGTGCAGCAGGGGGACCCGGGTCCAGCAGGGGGACCTGGGGGGTCCAGCAGGGGGACCTGGGTCCAGCAGGGGGACCTGGGTCTAGCAGGGGGACCCGGGGGTCCAGCAGTGGGACCCGGGGGTCCAGCAGGGGGACCCTGGATCCAGCAGGGGGACCTGGGTCCAGCAGGGGGACCCGGGGGTTCAGCAGGGAGACCTGGGACCAGCAGGGTGACCAGGGTCCAGCAGGGTGATCTGGGTCCAGCAGGGGGACCAGGGTCCAGCAGGGGGACCTGGGGGGTCCAGCATGGGGACCTGGGTCCAGCAGGGGGACCTGGGTCTAGCAGGGGGACCCGGGGGTCCAGCAGTGGGACCCGGGGGTCCAGCAGGGGGACCCTGGGTCCAGCAGAGGGACCTTGGTCCAGCAGGGGGACCCGGGTCCAGCAGGGGGACCCGGGTCCAGTAGGGGGACCCGGGTACAGCAGGGGGACCCGGGTCCAGCAGTCAAGTAGGGGGACCTGGGGGGTCCAGCAGGGGGACCCAGTTCTAGCAGGGGGACCTGGGTCTAGCAGGGGGACCCGGGGGTCCAGCAGGGAGACCTGTTTCCAGCAGGGGGACCTGGGTCCAGCAGGGAGACCTGGGTCCAGCAGGGAGACCTGGGTCCGGCAGGGGGACCTGGGACCAGCAGGGCGACCAGGGTCCAGCAGGGTGATCTTGGTCCAGCAGGGGGACCAGGGGGGTCCAGCAGGGGGACCTGGGGGGTCCAGCAGGGGGACCTGGGTCCAGCAGGGGGACCTGGGTCCAGCAGGGGGACCCGGGGGTCCAGCAGTGGGACCCGGGGGTCCAGCAGGGGGACCCTGGGTCCAGCAGGGGGACCAGGGTCCAGCAGGGGGACCTGGGGGGTCCAGCAGGGGGACCTGGGTCCAGCAGGGGGACCTGGGTCCAGCAGGGGGACCTGGGTCTAGCAGAGGGACCTGGGTCCAGCAGGGGGACCTGGGCCCGCTCCTCAGGCCCGCTCCTCAGGCCCGCTCCTCGGCCCGCTCCTCGGCCCGCTCCTCGGCCCCGCTCCTCGGCCCGCTCCTCAGGCCCGCTCCTCAGGCCCGCTCCTCAGGCCCGCTCCTCAGGCCCGCTCCTCGTCCCGCTCCTCGTCCCCAGAGCGAGACCGAACCAAATGTTCCTCCGCCCCGCAACCCAAACACGTCATAGTTGCAAAAGAACAGGGGGTCCTTAGTGATGGAGATGGCCTTCTTTCTACATCTGGTTCTAAAGATCTCCTCAAGCCTGCTCCTTAACGACCTCTGACCCCTACCTGATCCTTAATGACCCCTGACCCCTACCTGCCCCTTAATGTCCTCTGACCCCTACCAGCACCTTAATGACCTCTGACCCCTACCTGATCCTTAATGACCCCTGACCCCTACCTGCCCCTTAATGTCCTCTGACCCCTACCTGATCCTTAATGACCCCTGACCCCTACCTGCTCCTTAATGACCCCTGACCCCTACCTGATCCTTAATGACCCCTGACCCCTACCTGCCCCTTAATGTCCTCTGACCCCTACCGGCTGCACCTGCG
Organism: Muraenolepis orangiensis; assembly: GCA_027704905.1. NCBI lineage: Eukaryota > Metazoa > Chordata > Actinopteri > Gadiformes > Muraenolepididae > Muraenolepis > Muraenolepis orangiensis. The sequence goes on from JANIIK010000760.1 coordinate 36,531, forward strand.
GTGTCTCTCCACCAGAGGGCAGCAGAGTATCGTGTCACACACACACTGTTGGAGCCAAACGAATAGGATTGAATGTTATTGAGTTGTGATCATGACGTTTGAATGAAATATGAATGATTGTGTTACGGTCTCTGTTGTGACCATGATGTTTGCATGTATAAAGGAGATATATATATAGATATAGATATAGATAGATATATACATATATACATATAGATATAGATATCTATATATATATAGATATCTATAGATACATATATAGATATAGATATATGTATATCTATATCTATATGTATCGATATAGATATATGTATATCTATATCTATATGTATCGATATAGATATCTATATCTATAAATATATAGATATATATATCAGGGTTTCCGTTAGCCGGTATTTACCGGTTTTTAGCGGGTAAAAATGATAAAAAAACCGGTAATTTAAAAAGCTGCCTGTCAAAATGTCCGGTAATAATGCTCATACTAAACTGAGAGCAGCCCCCGTTGGACTTCTCCATCACGACAACCGGCTCTCGATCGAAACATGACCGCTAAGTTTAGAATTTGTCCGGTAAAATAAAATCTGTCCGGACACTCGACCGGCAAGAAAAAATCCTAGCGGAAACCCTGATATATATATGTATGTGTGTCCCTGTGTGTGTGTGTGTGTGTGTGTGTGTGTGTGTGTGTGTGTGTGTGTGTGTGTGTGTGTGTGTGTGTGCAGGGGAGGGGTCCGGTGCCTCGCTCGAGGGCACCTCGGCGGTGCGGCCGGGTGTTTCGGGGGGGGGACTCGAACCGGCGACCTTCCGGTTCCCCTCCCCCCGACGGACCGAGCCGATTCTCCAGAAGGAAGCGAGAGCCGTTCCTCCGGAGACCTTCCGCCCTCAGAGGGCGGTGTGAATGGGGAAGGAGCCGCCCAGAGAGGACCGGCGGGGCGGGGCGGCGCATGTCACCGGTGAACAAGCTCCACGACCGCGGGTCTGGGGACCAGGGGAGAGAAAGGAAGCCATTAAGGGGAAACAGAGCATTCCGTTGTAGTGACGCTCAGAGACCGCTAGATGGCGCCTTTGAACCCAAACGGCTGCAAGAACCTGACGACAACAAAACAACCTCAAGATCATCTGACCTTTAATGTTCATATCCTTGTAACGGACATGAATCAATTCATTCATAATACTACTTCAAAAAAGTAGCCCGTATGTCCACATTTCATCACATTTATAAATATTTAGAGAGAGAGAGAGAGAGAGAGAGAGAGAGAGAGAGAGAGAGAGAGAGAGAGAGAGAGAGAGAGAGAGAGAGAGAGAGCGAGAGAGAGAGAGAGAGAGAGAGACAGAGAGAATAAGAAAAGCAACACATGAGTTCTACAATTTTTTGTCTACATTTAAGTGTGTGTACATGGTGAGTCGCAGGTAAAGTGTGTGTGTGTGTGTGTGTGTGTGTGTGTGGTTACCATGGTGAGAAGCAGGGGCAGATTGATGGCTGGAATGAGACCCTCAAACCCATCAGTGCCAGCAAGGACGGGCTAGACTGAAGGACACACACACACACTCATGTGTCTGTCCCCCTGGTCGCTCCTCCTACGACCCCTCACCTGTCTGTCCCCCTGGTCCCTCCTCCTACGACCCCTCACCTGTCCGTTCCCCTGGTCCCTCCTCCTACGACCCCTCACCTGTCTGTCCCACTGGACTTCCTCCTACGACCCCTCACCTGTCTGTCCCCTGGTCCCTCCTCCCACGACCCTTCACCTGTCTGTCCCCCTGGTCCCTCCTGATACGACCCCTCACCTGTCTGTCCCCCTGGTCCCTCCTCCTATGACCCCTCACCTGTCTGTCCCATGGTCCCTCCTCCTACGACCCCTCACCTGTCTGTCCCCCTGGTCCCTCCTCCTATGACCCCTCACCTGTCTGTCCCCTGGTCCCTCCTCCTACGACCCCTCACCTGTCTGTCCCCTGGTCCCTCCTCCTACGACCCTCACCTGTCTGTCCCCCTGGTCCCTCCTGCTACGACCCCTCACCTGTCTGTCCCCCTGGTCCCTCCTCCTACGACCCCTCACCTGTCTGTCCCATGGTCCCTCCTCCTACGACCCCTCACCTGTCTGTCCCCCTGGTCCCTCCTCCTACGACCCCTCACCTGTCTGTCCCCTGGTCCCTCCTCCCACGACCCCTCACCTGTCTGTCCCCCTGGTCCCTCCTCCTACGACCCCTCACCTGTCTGTCCCCTGGTCCCTCCTCCTACGACCCCTCACCTGTCTGTCCCCCTGGTCCCTCCTCCTACGACCCCTCACCTGTCTGTCCCCTGGTCCCTCCTCCTACGACCCCTCACTTGTCTGTCCCCCTGGTCCCTCCTCCTACGACCCCTCACCTGTCTGTCCCCCTGGTGCCTCCTCCTACGACCCCTCACCTGTCTGTCCCCCTGGTCCCTCCTCCTACGACCCCTCACCTGTCTGTCCCCCTGGTCCCTCCTCCTACGACCCCTCACCTGTCTGTCCCCCTGGTCCCTCCTCCTACGACCCCTCACCTGTCTGTCCCCCTGGTGCCTCCTCCTACGACCCCTCACCTGTCTGTCCCCCTGGTCCCTCCTCCTACGACCCCTCACCTGTCTGTCCCTCTGGTCCCTCCTCCTACGACCCCTCACCTGTCTGTCCCCTGGTCCCTCCTCCTACGACCCCTCACCTGTCTGTCCCCCTGGTCCCTCCTCCTACGACCCCTCACCTGTCTGTCCCCTGGTCCCTCCTCCTACGACCCCTCACCTGTCTGTCCCCTGGTCCCTCCTCCTACGACCCCTCACCTGTCTGTCCCCCTGGTCCCTCCTAATACAGCTCTTATCCTCCTGGATGTCAGTCCTTCCTCCTCCACAGTATTATGACTTATGTTTATTCATGAGTATTCCATCCTTTCACTTATCCTTTTGTACCCGATATATTGGGGTTGTCATACTTTTGCTGGACTTTCTGGACTCTTCTAGTAATCATAACAATCAAGACTCAAGATTCAAGATTATAGATGTTTTTATTTGCCATATGCAACAACAAGTTCAATGGAATACTCCATATTCCCCCCGCAAGTATGAATGTTCTAAAGTAATAAAGACCTTAGCTACCAAATAAGGGTCGAAGGTCAAGTTTGGGCTCAGGATTCATGTGCACGTTCAACAACGTCATAAAAAGACATTTTCTGCCACATTTTCAATGATCTGCTGAAGGGAACTCCACAATTGTCACTAGAAATGTATTTTAAAAGCTGACTATGTCCAGCGTCGCTCATTCACAAATCTGGTTGTGGTGTTTCCTCTAGTTGTGTCATAATTGTTGTGTGGTTTGGTTGTGTGGGCGGCAGGTCAGCTCAGTCTGTTGGACTTGGGGCTTGGGAACCGGAAGGTCGCCAGTTCAAGTCCACGGAAAGGAACAAGACCAACGGAATGAGAAGCGGTCCTCGGCCACTTCTCCTCCCTGGTTCACTGCCTCAGTGCC
>JANIIK010000760.1:42500-83482 GCA_027704905.1 Muraenolepis orangiensis
CACTTTAAACTGTTGTCTAAACACTTTAATACGTTTTTAAAAGATCGGTTTTTTTAGTAGTAGTGGTAGTAGTAGAATATAGGTGGGGATATATACACATATAGGGACATTAGAACCACTTTAAAATTGTCTAAACACTTTAATACTTTTTTAAAGATCGTTTTTTTTAGTAGTAGCAGAATTTGAGTAGTAGTTGTAATAATAGTTGTTAGTAGTATCAGTAGTGGTAGTAGTTGTAGTAATAGTCGTCATCGTAGTAGTAATAGTAGTAGTAGTAGTAGTGGATTGTATTATAAGTAGTAGTAGTAGTTAGTTGTATTAGTATTAGTAGTATTATAATTAGTAGTAGTAGTAGAATAAGTATTTGTAGTAGTGTTAGTAGTAGTAGTAGTAGTAGTAGTAGTAGTAGTCGTTAGTGGTAGTTGTAGTAGTAGTATTATAAGTAGTAATTTGTAGTAGTAGAATAAGTATTTGTAGTAGTGGTTGAGTAGTAGTCGTAGTAGTAGTAGTAGTAGTAGTAGTAGTAGCTGTGAGTAGGAGTAGTAGTATTAATAATATTAGTAGTAGGATAAGTAGTGGATGGTAGTAGTAGTAGTAGCTGTGAGTAGTAGTATTGATATTAGTAGTGTTAGTAGTAGTATAAGTAGTGGTAGTAGTTTTATAAGTAGTAGTTTTAGTAGTAGTAGTCATTAGCAGATGTAGTAGTAGTAGTAGTAGTAGTAGTTTTATTAGTAGTAGTAGTAGTAGTTGTTGTATTAGTAGTATTAGTAGTACCTCTCTCTCTCTCTCTTTCTCTTTCTCTTTCTCTTTCTCTCTCTCTCTTTCTTTACAGTACAATTTAATACGTTTAAAAAAAAGTTTTCTAACTTGATTCAACAATGTGTTCTAGGAATGGCCTCTGCTAAATCTTCCTGGTCTGAGGAGAACTTTTCCTGTTCCGTCTGTCAGGATGTGTTCAAGAGTCCAGTTTCCACACCATGTGGACACAACTTCTGTAGAGCCTGTATCACCACGTTCTGGGAGGACAAGGTCCAGTTCAAATGTCCTGTTTGCAACGAGCTGTTCCACACAAGACCTGATCTACGGGTCAATACCCTCTTATCAGAGATGGTGGACGAGTTTAGACGGTCCGTACCGGTCAAAGAGCAGCCTTGTGTTGAACCAGGAGAAGTTCCCTGTGACGTCTGTACCGGGACCAAGCTGAAGGCTGTCAAGTCCTGCCTAGTGTGTCAGAGCTCCTTCTGCCACTCCCACCTGGAGCCACATCAGAGAGTCGCAGGCCTGAAGAAACATAAGCTGGTCGAGCCTCAGGATCGTCTGGAAGACCGGATGTGTAAGAAACACAATTATCAACTTCTGGAGCTCTTCTGCCAGACTGAACAGGTGTGTGTGTGTCAGTTCTGTACAGAGGGGGACCACAGGTCCCATCCTGTTGTACCTCTGAAGGAGGAATATGAGCTGAAGAAGGCCCAGCTGGGGAAGATAGAGTCTGAAGATCAGCAGATGATCCAGGAGAGAAAAGGAAAGGTTCAGGAGATCAAAGACGCAGTAACGCGCAGCAAAGAAGACGCAGACCGAGAGCTAGCCGATGGTGACCAGGTCCTCAACGCTCTGATGAGCTGCTAGCCGATGGTGACCAGGTCCTCAACGCTCTGATGAGCTGCTAGCCGATGGTGACCAGGTCCTCAACGCTCTGATGAGCTGCTAGCCGATGGTGACCAGGTCCTCAACGCTCTGATGAGCTGCTAGCCGATGGTGACCAGGTCCTCAACGCTCTGATGAGCTGCTAGCCGATGGTGACCAGGTCCTCAACGCTCTGATGAGCTGCTAGCCGATGGTGACCAGGTCCTCAACGCTCTGATGAGCTGCTAGCCGATGGTGACCAGGTCCTCAACGCTCTGATGAGCTGCTAGCCGATGGTGACCAGGTCCTCAACGCTCTGATGAGCTGCTAGCCGATGGTGACCAGGTCCTCAACGCTCTGATGAGCTGCTAGCCGATGGTGACCAGGTCCTCAACGCTCTGATGAGCTGCTAGCCGATGGTGACCAGGTCCTCAACGCTCTGATGAGCTGCTAGCCGATGGTGACCAGGTCCTCAACGCTCTGATGAGCTGCTAGCCGATGGTGACCAGGTCCTCAACGCTCTGATGAGCTGCTAGCCGATGGTGACCAGGTCCTCAACGCTCTGATGAGCTGCTAGCCGATGGTGACCAGGTCCTCAACGCTCTGATGAGCTGCTAGCCGATGGTGACCAGGTCCTCAACGCTCTGATGAGCTGCTAGCCGATGGTGACCAGGTCCTCAACGCTCTGATGAGCTGCGTTAAAAAGTGTCGGGATGATCACAAACAAACAGTTCAAGAGAAACTAAAATCCATAGAGAAACACGCTGAAGGCCTCATCAAAGAGCTGGAGCAGGAAGTTAAAGATCTGACTAATAGGAGCTCAGAGGTGAAGCAGCTCTCACACACTGAAGACCACCTCCACTTCCTCCAGAGCTTCAGATCCCTGAAGAATCCTCCAAACACCAGGGACTGGACCAGGGTGGAGGTCCCTCCTCCTCCGTCATACGTAGGGACCTTGAGGAGATCCCTGGATCAGCTGATGGAGACGCTGGACATGGAGATGGAGAAGATGCCTGTCCTGAGGTCGACTCTAAAGAAGTGTAAGTGTCTGTTTAGTTTGAGTCATCACAACAACACACTAACTCCTCAGATTGAAAGTCCATCCACACAGCAGGAGGTGACGTCCTACTGGGAATGAACATGATGGTGGACATCATGTATCTTATCAATATATTAATATATTGATGAGATACATGGTGGTTGGTATCTTTTACATAATGCATAACCATCACAATGAATCTTCTTCTGTAAAATACAACATATATTATTACTGTAACAATATTATTTATTAATGATGAGTATTATGAGTGTTATTATTATTAGACAATCATAATCAGGATGCTGTTAATCATACTTGTATGTGTATTTTATATTCAGAACATGATCTAAAATATATATATAATATATGTGAATAAACATATTTGATAAATAATATATATCACTATATAATAATGTTTATATTAATAAATAAAAATATAAATATTAATATATTGTAATAAATAGATTATACGTTATAATTATATAATATATAATAATATATATTTATCATACTTTAGGTCCTAGGAAACTAGGCAACCAATTCTTAGAAACACCTCTCCTATCAAAGTCACAATTGTAGTTATCCAAGGTTAATGTTGGCAACTGCTAGCGTTTAATGATGTCCTATCTATAAATCAAGAGAGTACTTTCCAATCAAGTACTTTTCTTCCTCAGTGGTTATTCACGGCTCCACCCATTTCTAAAGGGCTTATTGAACTGACTCCAAACGGCTCATATCTTGATGACCTCATCAGGAGTATTTCTGTGTAGACTCATCATGTCTTTGGTTCTCTCTCCCATCAGATGAGTGTGAACTCACACTGGACCCAAACACAGCCTACAGAGAACTCTCTCTGTCTGAGGACAACAGGAAGGTGACGAGGGTAAGAAAGGAGGAGTCGTATCCTGATCACCTGGAGAGATTTGACTACTGGCACCAGGTGTTGTGTAGAGAGGGTCTGACTGACCGCTGTTACTGGGAGGTGGAGATGGAAGGAGGATATGTTGATATAGGAGTGACATACAAAGGCATCACTAGGAGAGGAGAGGGTGTTGACAGATTTCTTGGTCCTGGAGTCTTCATTGTTCTGATGATGGTTACTCTGTCTGGTACAACGCTAGAACAGTCATAGATCTCCCCCCTCTAACAGAGTAGGAGTGTATGTGGACCGACCTGCTGGCTCTCTCTCCTTCTACAGAGTGTCCCCAGATGGAGGAGGGTCCTCAGACACACTGACACTCATCCACACCTTCCAGTCCACATTCACCCAGGAGGACCTCCTCCCTGGGTTTGGGTTCTGGAAAGATGGTTCCTCAGTGTCTCTGTGTCGCTTGTAGCAACACACATTGACACCCAGGCACACACACACAACACACACACACACACACACACACACACACACACACACACACACATATATATACAGTATAAAGACACACACAAATATAAAGAAGTACACACCCTTTTTTTGCTTTGGATAAAAGCGCAATATAAAAGCATACGCACACACACACACACACACACACACACACACACGCACACACACACACACACACACACACACATAGAAAGACACCCTTTTTTTGCTTTGGATAAAAGCGCAATATAAAAGCATACGCACACACACACACACACACACACACACACACACACACACATATATATATATAGAAAAACACACATAAAAAAACACATACACACACACACACTTATAGAAATACACACACACAATCTCATTTTTATACACACACACACACACACACACACACACACATACACACACACACACACACACACACACACACACACACACACACACACACACACACACACACACACTTATAGAAATACACACACAAACACACATACACACACACACACACACACACACACACACACATAGAAAGACTTAGATTTCCTTGTGTTGGGAGTTGATAAAGTGATTATTGATTTCCTTGTGTTAGGAACAACTTAGCAGCACACATCATGTTCAGTTATAAAAATATGTTCTCCTGAACCTGCTCCTCAATGACCCCTAACCCCTACCTACTCCTTAATGACCCCTAACCCCTACCTGCTCCTTAATGACCTCTGACCCCTACCTGCTCCTCAATGACCCCTAACCCCTACCTGCTCCTCAATGACCCCTAACCCCTACCTGCTCCTTAATGACCTCTGACCCCTACCTGCTCCTTATGACCTCTAACCCCTACCTGCTCCTTAATTACCTCTGACCCATACCTGCTCCTTAATGACCTCTGACCCCTACCTGCTCCTTAATGACCTCTAACCCGTACCTGCTCCTTAATGACCTCTAACCTCTACCTGCTCCTTAATGACCCCTAATCCCTACCTGCTCCTTTATGACCCATAACCCCTACCTGCTCCTTAAGGACCTGTAATCCCTACCTGCTCCTTTTTGACCTCTGACCCCTACTTGCTTCTTAATGACCTCTGACCCCTACCTGCTCCTTAATGACCACTGACCCCTACCTGCTCCTTAATGACCTCTGACCCCTACCTACTCCTTAATGACCTCTGACCCCTACCTACTCCTTCATTCAAGGTTCAAGATTCAAGATTTTGATTTTCCATATGCAACAAGTAGAATGGAATGCTTACTCCCCATTCCCTCCTGCAGTTTGAATTTATACTACAAAATATACAAAGTAACAAAATATACTATACTATGTACTATACTTATTCTGTACTATAACAAAACTATACACAATTAAAATGACAATAAAAATAAATACAATAAATTGACTGATGGAGTGTGTTGAATTATGCAAAAAAGCATTTAAAAAGCATTTTTAAAAGTGCGAGTAGTGCAGCAGCATCATGAATTCAGTTCAGAACAGTGCAGTAACTGTAATGAGTCCAGCAAAGTATGACAGTGTAATGTTAATGACAACGTTATGATAGTGGCAGCACTCCTAGCAGTTCAGTAGGTCACTGCCTGTGGATCAAACTATCCTTGAACCTGGTAGTTGTTGTACGGATGCTGCGGAACCGACGACCAGACGGTAGGGGGGAGAAGAGATGGAGCCCAGGGTGGTTGGGAACCTCCCAGGCATAACAGGTATAACAGGCAACTGTAAACACATTCAACCGCCCTCTTTAAGATGAATGCAGTGACAAACTGAATATGCTCTGTGGGGTTAAGTTAACGTTACATTTGGTTATGGACGAGAGAAGTGGGAAAAGCTGTGACTCCTGTAAACGCTTAACGTTAGTAGTGTCCAACTCAACAGCGTACTGACCAGCAGTAGTGTCCTTTATCCTGACTCTGGTGAAGACTAATCTAAAGTCAATGATTACAACGACTTATTGTTAGAAAAGTAAAAACTAAATAACGGTACAACTGCATCTGATCGTACGTCTGTTACATTTTAAATAGTTGGTATATCTCAGTAATATGACGTTAACAAGAAGACTACTCCAGAGGACGGCACAAGGTGGTAAACGCCTGTCCCAGGTTCACTAAGACCTCAGATTCTACTGGGGAGTTCTCAACCAATCAAACGCAAGGGGGGGCAGTCCCCAGTTCAACTGTTTAGTTGGAAAATATGCTAATTAAAAGAGATGAGCTTTAATAGAGGATTAAAATAAATTATCTTTAGAAGAGAAATAAAAGAGATGATCTTTAAAAGAGATTAGCTTTTATAGTGTATTTTAACACCCTTATTATAATCTAAAACACTGTCTTTTGATCCTCTATACATTGCAGGGACAATGTGGTAACAACAAAACCTGCTGGTGTGACTTTAGGCCCAGTTAGACATGTTCCAGATGTGTTATCTGCTGGTGGACCTTTAGGCCCAGTTAAACATGTTCCAGATGTGTTATCTGCTGGTGGACCCCGAGGCCCAGTTAGACATGTTCCAGATGTGTTATCTGCTGGTGTGCCTTTAGGCCCAGTTAGACATGTTCCATATGTGTTATCTGCTGGTGTGCCTTTAGGCCCAGTTAGACATGTTCCAGATGTGTTATCTGCTGGTGTGCCTTTAGGCCCAGTTAGACATGTTCCAGATGTGTTATCTGCTGGTGTGACTTTAGGCCCATTTAGACATGTTCCAGATGTGTTATCTGCAGGTGGACCTTAAGGGCCAGTTAGACATGTTCCAGATGTGTTATCTGCTGGTGTGCCTTTAGGCCCAGTTAGACATGTTCCATATGTGTTATCTGCTGGTGTGCCTTTAGGCCCAGTTAGACATGTTCCAGATGTGTTATCTGCTGGTGTGCCTTTAGGCCCAGTTAGACATGTTCCAGATGTGTTATCTGCTGGTGTGACTTTAGGCCCATTTAGACATGTTCCAGATGTGTTATCTGCAGGTGGACCTTTAGGCCCAGTTAGACATGTTCCAGATGTGTTATCTGCTGGTGTGCCTTTAGGCCCTTACAAGGATTTGAGCTGCTTTCATTGGGATCCTATGGATGTATTATGAGCCATAGCCGTAAGGAGAGCCGTGGGGAACGTTTGACTATAAGAATGAAGTGACGTAGAAGCCAAAGAATGTGTGAAAACGCATATACTTGGTGACAAGGAAAGGCGTGGTCAGTCTGTACCAATAGGCACGGCAGACTCCCTCTTGCTGCAGTAGATGAGGATTTGATGTTTTGTGTCAATAAAGATATGATACTACATAATTGGTGTCACAAACAGGATTTGGTTCAAACTAATATTAACCAAAAGGCAGACTTCCGGCGGAGTGAAGGCACCCGGGCTCCAGTCCTGGCCAGGCTGGAGTTTGAGGTAAGGTCTAAACATCTTCCTCAAAGCACCTGAGTGCGTCTGCTCTTATTGATTGTGTTTTATGGTTTAACAATTCACCAAATCTAAAAGGACCTTTTTGGGTCTATTGGGTGGAATAGAGTAATTAGCATGACCACTGGAATATAAAGTGGGAAGTCCACAACGCCTTTCATTTTCAGTCCGATTGGGTTAAGCATGTGTGATGCTACTAGGGGCTAGGTCGTAGTAGATTGTGGTTCTTTGTGGAACACATGGTAGATTGTGGTTCTTTGTGGAACACATGGTAGATTGTGGTTCTTTGTGGAACACATGGTAGATTGTGGTTCTTTGTAGAACACATGGTAGATTGTGGTTCTTTGTGGAACACGTGGTGTATTGTGGTTCTTTGAGGAACACGTAGTAGATTGTGGTTCTTTGAGGAACACGTAGTAGATTGTGGTTCTTTGTGGAGCACATGGTATATTGCGGTTATTTGTTGAACACGTGGTAGATTGTGGTTCTTTGTTGAACATATGGTAGATTGTGGTTCTTTGAGGAACACATGGTAGATTGTGGTTCTTTGTTGAACACATGGTGGATTGTGGTTCTTTTGGAACACATGGTGGATTGTGGTTCATTGTGTAACACATGTTGAATTGTGGTTCTTTGTGGAACACATAGTAGATTGTAGTTCTTTGTGGAACACATACTAGAGGTTAACAAGTACACAGAGTAACGGTGGTTATAAGAAGTGGCAATAAAGTCCACTTGTGGTTTTGGGTTTAACCAAGGGGTTTAAACTGGTGATTAAATAATGTTATGTAAAATTGGCTTAGGAGGATACTAAAGAACACGTGGTAGATTGCAGTTCTTTGTGGAACACATGGTAGATTGTGGTTCTTTGTGGAACACATGGTAGATTGTGGTTCTTTGTAGAACACATGGTAGATTGTGGTTCTTTGTGGAACACGTGGTGGATTGTGGTTCTTTGTGGAACACGTAGAAGATTGTGGTTCTTTGTGGAACACGTGGTGTATTGTGGTTCTTTGAGGAACACGTAGTAGATTGTGGTTATTTGTGGAACACATGGTAGATTGTGGTTCTTTGTGGAACACATGGTAGATTGTGGTTCTTTGTAGAACACATGGTAGATTGTGGTTCTTTGTGGAACACGTGGTGGATTGTGGTTCTTTGTGGAACACGTAGAAGATTGTGGTTCTTTGTGGAACACGTGGTGTATTGTGGTTCTTTGAGGAACACGTAGTAGATTGTGGTTCTTTGAGGAACATGTAGTAGATTGTGGTTCTTTGTGGAACACATGGTATATTGCGGTTATTTGTTGAACACGTGGTAGATTGTGGTTCTTTGTTGAACATATGGTAGATTGTGGTTCTTTGAGGAACACATGGTAGATTGTGGTTCTTTGTTGAACACATGGTGGATTGTGGTTCTTTGTGGAACACATGGTGGATTGTGGTTCATTGTGTAACACATGGTGAATTGTGGTTCTTTGTGGAACACATAGTAGATTGTAGTACTTTGTGGAACACATACTAGATTGTGGTTATTTGTGGAACACATACTGGATTGTGGTTCTTTGTGGAACACCTGGTAGATTGTGGTTCTTTGTTGAACACATGGTAGATTGTGGTTCTTTGTGGAACACATGGTAGATTGTGGTTCTTTGTGGAACACGTAGTAGATTGTGGTTCTTTGTGGAACACATGGTAGATTGTTGTTCTTTGTGGAACATGTGGTGTATTGTGGTTCTCTGTGGAACACATGGTGGATTCTGGTCCTTTGTGGAACACATGGTATATTGTGGTTCTCTGTGGAACACATGGTGGCTTTTGTTTTTTTGTGGAAGATGTAGTGTATTGTGGTTCTTTGTGGAACACGTAGTAGATTGTGGTATTTTGTGGAACATATGGTATATTGCGGTTCTTTGTGGAACACGTGGTGGATTGTGGTTCTTTGTGGAACACATGGTATATTGCGGTTCTTTGTTGAAAACGTGGTGGATTGTGGTTCTTTGTGGAACACATGGTAGATTGTGGTTCTTTGTGGAACACTTGGTGGATTGTTGTTCTTTGTTGAACACATGGTGAATTGTGGTTCTTTGTGGAACACGTAGTAGATTGTGGTTCTTTGTGGAACACATAGTATATTGCGGTTATTTGTGGAACACGTGGTAGATTGTGGTTCTTTGTTGAACACATGGTAGATTGTGGTTCTTTGTGGAACACATGGTAGATTGTGGTTCTTTGTAGAACACATGGTAGATTGTGGTTCTTTGTGGAACACGTAGTGTATTGTGGTTCTTTGAGGAACACGTAGTAGATTGTGGTTCTTTGAGGAACACGTAGTAGATTGTGGTTCTTTGTGGAACACATGGTGGATTGTGGTTCTTTGTGGAACACATGGTGAATTGTGGTTCTTTGTTGAACACATAGTAGATTGAAGTTTTTGTGGAACACATACTGGATTGTGGTTCTTTGTGGAACACATACTGGATTGTGGTTCTTTGTGGAACACCTGGTGGATTTTGGTTCTTTGTGGAACACGTGGTAGATTGTGGTTCTTTGTGGAACACATGGTATATTGTGGTTATTTTAAGAACACATGGTAGTTTGTAGTTCTTTGTGGAACACATGGTGGATTGTGGTTCTTTGTGGAACACATGGTGGATTGTGGTTCTTTTTGGAACACGTGGTAGATTGTGGTTCTTTGTGAAACACATGGTAGATTGTAGTTCTTTGTGGAACACATGATAGATTGTGGTTATTTGTGGAACACATGGTAGATTGTGGTTCTTTGTGGAACACATGGTAGATTGTGGTTATTTGTGGAACACGTGGTAGATTGTGGTTCTTTGTGGAACACATGGTAGATTGTTGTTCTTTGTGGAACACATGGTTGATTGTGGTTCTTTGTGGTACACATGGTAGATTGTGGTTCTTTGTGGAACACGTGGTGTATTGTGGTTCTCTGTGGGACACATGGTGGATTCTGGTCCTTTGTGGAACACATGGTATATTGTGGTTCTCTGTGGAACACATACTGGATTGTGGTTCTTTGTGGAACACCTGGTGGATTTTGGTTCTTTGTGGAACACGTGGTAGATTGTGGTTCTTTGTGGAACACATGGTATATTGTGGTTATTTTAGGAACACATGGTAGTTTGTAGTTCTTTGTGGAACACATGGTGGATTGTGGTTCTTTGTGGAACACATGGTGGATTGTGGTTCTTTTTGGAACACGTGGTAGATTGTGGTTCTTTGTGAAACACATGGTAGATTGTAGTTCTTTGTGGAACACATGATAGATTGTGGTTATTTGTGGAACACATGGTAGATTGTGGTTCTTTGTGGAACACATGGTAGATTGTGGTTATTTGTGGAACACGTGGTAGATTGTGGTTCTTTGTGGAACACATGGTAGATTGTTGTTCTTTGTGGAACACATGGTTGATTGTGGTTCTTTGTGGTACACATGGTAGATTGTGGTTCTTTGTGGAACACGTGGTGTATTGTGGTTCTCTGTGGGACACATGGTGGATTCTGGTCCTTTGTGGAACACATGGTATATTGTGGTTCTCTGTGGAACACATGGTGGATTTTGATTCTTTGTGGAAGACGTAGTGTATTGTGGTTCTTTGTGGAACATGTAGTAGATTGTGGTATTTTGTGGAACATATGGTATATTGCGGTTCTTTGTGGAACACATGGTGGATTGTGGTTCTTTGTGGAACACATGGTATATTGCGGTTCTTTGTGGTAAACGTGGTGGATTGTGGTTCTTTGTGGAACACATGGTAGATTGTGGTTCTTTGTGGAACACTTGGTGGATTGTTGTTCTTTGTTGAACACATGGTAGATTGTGGTTCTTTGTGGAACACGTTTTGTATTGTGGTTCTTTGAGGAACACGTAGTAGATTGTGGTTCTTTGTGGAACACATGGTAGATTGTGGTTCTTTGTGGAACACATGGTAGATTGTGGTTCTTTGTAGAACACATGGTAGATTGTGGTTCTTTGTGGAACACGTAGTGTATTGTGGTTCTTTGAGGAACACGTAGTAGATTGTGGTTCTTTGAGGAACACGTAGTAGATTGTGGTTCTTTGTTGAACACAGGGTGGATTGTGGTACTTTGTGGAACACATGGTGGATTGTGGTTCTTTGTGGAACACATGGTGAATTGTGGTTCTTTGTGGAACACATAGTATATTGCGGTTATTTGTGGAACACGTGGTAGATTGTGGTTCTTTGTTGAACACATGGTAGATTGTGGTTCTTTGTGGAACACATGGTAGATTGTGGTTCTTTGTAGAACACATGGTAGATTGTGGTTCTTTGTGGAACACGTAGTGTATTGTGGTTCTTTGAGGAACACGTAGTAGATTGTGGTTCTTTGAGGAACACGTAGTAGATTGTGGTTCTTTGTGGAACACATGGTGGATTGTGGTACACATGGTGGATTGTGGTTCTTTGTGGAACACATGGTGAATTGTGGTTCTTTGTGGAACACATAGTAGATTGAAGTTCTTTGTGGAACACATACTGGATTGTGGTTCTTTGAGGAACACGTGGTAGATTGTGGTTCTTTGTGGAACACATGTTATATTGTGGTTATTTTAGGAACACATGGTAGTTTGTAGTTCTTTGTGGAACACATGGTGGATTGTGGTTCTTTGTGGAACACATGGTGGATTGTGGTTCTTTTTGGAACACGTGGTAGATTGTGGTTCTTTGTGGAACACATGGTAGATTGTGGTTCTTTGTGGAACACATGGTAGATTGTGGTTATTTGTGGAACACGTGGTAGATTGTGGTTCTTTGTGGAAAACATGGTCGATTGTTGTTCTTTGTGGAACACATGGTTGATTGTGGTTCTTTGTGGTACACATGGTAGATTGTGGTTCTTTGTGGAACACGTGGTGTATTGTGGTTCTCTGTGGGACACATGGTGGATTCTGGTCCTTTGTGGAACACATGGTATATTGTGGTTCTCTGTGGAACACATGGTGGATTTTGATTCTTTGTGGAAGACGTAGTGTATTGTGGTTCTTTGTGGAACATGTAGTAGATTGTGGTATTTTGTGGAACATATGGTATATTGCGGTTCTTTGTGGAACACATGGTGGATTGTGGTTCTTTGTGGAACACATGGTATATTGCGGTTCTTTGTGGTAAACGTGGTGGATTGTGGTTCTTTGTGGAACACATGGTAGATTGTGGTTCTTTGTGGAACACTTGGTGGATTGTTGTTCTTTGTTGAACACATGGTAGATTGTGGTTCTTTGTGGAACACGTTTTGTATTGTGGTTCTTTGAGGAACACGTAGTAGATTGTGGTTCTTTGTGGAACACATGGTATATTGCGGTTATTTGTGGAACACGTGGTAGATTGTGGTTCTTTGAGGAACACGTGGTAGATTGTGGTTCTTTGTGGAACACTTGGTGGATTGTTGTTCTTTGTTGAACACATGGGGAATTGTGGTTCTTTGTGGAACACGTAGTAGATTGTGGTTCTTTGTGGAACACATAGTATATTGCGGTTATTTGTGGAACACGTGGTAGATTGTGGTTCTTTGTTGAACACATGGTAGATTGTGGTTCTTTGTGGAACACATGGTAGATTGTGGTTCTTTGTAGAACACATGGTAGATTGTGGTTCTTTGTGGAACACGTAGTGTATTGTGGTTCTTTGAGGAACACGTAGTAGATTGTGGTTCTTTGAGGAACACGTAGTAGATTGTGGTTCTTTGTTGAACACAGGGTGGATTGTGGTACTTTGTGGAACACATGGTGGATTGTGGTTCTTTGTGGAACACATGGTGAATTGTGGTTCTTTGTGGAACACATAGTATATTGCGGTTATTTGTGGAACACGTGGTAGATTGTGGTTCTTTGTTGAACACATGGTAGATTGTGGTTCTTTGTGGAACACATGGTAGATTGTGGTTCTTTGTAGAACACATGGTAGATTGTGGTTCTTTGTGGAACACGTAGTGTATTGTGGTTCTTTGAGGAACACGTAGTAGATTGTGGTTCTTTGAGGAACACGTAGTAGATTGTGGTTCTTTGTGGAACACATGGTGGATTGTGGTACACATGGTGGATTGTGGTTCTTTGTGGAACACATGGTGAATTGTGGTTCTTTGTGGAACACATAGTAGATTGAAGTTCTTTGTGGAACACATACTGGATTGTGGTTCTTTGTGGAACACCTGGTGGATTTTGGTTCTTTGTGGAACACGTGGTAGATTGTGGTTCTTTGTGGAACACATGTTATATTGTGGTTATTTTAGGAACACATGGTAGTTTGTAGTTCTTTGTGGAACACATGGTGGATTGTGGTTCTTTGTGGAACACATGGTGGATTGTGGTTCTTTTTGGAACACGTGGTAGATTGTGGTTCTTTGTGGAACACATGGTAGATTGTGGTTCTTTGTGGAACACATGGTAGATTGTGGTTATTTGTGGAACACGTGGTAGATTGTGGTTCTTTGTGGAAAACATGGTAGATTGTTGTTCTTTGTGGAACACATGGTTGATTGTGGTTCTTTGTGGTACACATGGTAGATTGTGGTTCTTTGTGGAACACGTGGTGTATTGTGGTTCTCTGTGGGACACATGGTGGATTCTGGTCCTTTGTGGAACACATGGTATATTGTGGTTCTCTGTGGAACACATGGTGGATTTTGATTCTTTGTGGAAGACGTAGTGTATTGTGGTTCTTTGTGGAACATGTAGTAGATTGTGGTATTTTGTGGAACATATTGTATATTGCGGTTCTTTGTGGAACACGTGGTGGATTGTGGTTCTTTGTGGAACACATGGTATATTGCGGTTCTTTGTGGTAAACGTGGTGGATTGTGGTTCTTTGTGGAACACATGGTAGATTGTGGTTCTTTGTGGAACACTTGGTGGATTGTTGTTCTTTGTTGAACACATGGTAGATTGTGGTTCTTTGTGGAACACATTTTGTATTGTGGTTCTTTGAGGAACACGTAGTAGATTGTGGTTCTTTGTGGAACACATGGTATATTGCGGTTATTTGTGGAACACGTGGTAGATTGTGGTTCTTTGAGGAACACGTGGTAGATTGTGGTTCTTTGTGGAACACTTGGTGGATTGTTGTTCTTTGTTGAACACATGGTGAATTGTGGTTCTTTGTGGAACACGTAGTAGATTGTGGTTCTTTGTGGTACACATGGTAGATTGTGGTTCTTTGTGGAACACGTGGTGTATTGTGGTTCTCTGTGGGACACATGGTGGATTCTGCCCCTAGGACACTGTCTTTCACCCCAATGATGCAAGTCTTGACCACCTGGCTCCACCACCCCCATCTCCAGCACGGGAACAGAGGAACTCTCGTGCAGGCAGAGGAAGCCAGAGGTGTTGGACCAGGAGCGGCCAAGCCTTTGATCCAGCTCAATAGTTGTATGCCAACCCCCCTTCAACAGCTGTAGACTGCAATAGCCACTGTCCCCCGCTGTGAGATAAACATTACAGTTGGTCAAGCAGGATAAGGATAAGGATAAGGATAAGGACCAGACCCCTCAGGACAATAGGACAAAAGGGTGATAGGGAGAATTACATAGGGGGGTCACAAGGTCAAAGAAACAGAGAGTGATAGAAGGGACAACATATGATTTTTCCATTACAGCCTATAGACACACCTGCAGATAACACATCTGGAACATGTCTAACTGGGCCTTGGGGTCCACCAGCAGATAACACATCTGGAACATGTCTGACTCGGCCTGAAGGCACATCAGCAGATAACACATCTGGAACATGTCTAACTGGGCCTAAAGGTCCACCAGCAAATAACACATCTGGAACATGTCTAACTGGGCGTTAAGGCCCACCAGCAGACAACACATCTGGAACATGTCTAACTGGGCCTCGGGGTCCACCAGCAGATAACACATCTGGAACATGTCTAACTGGGCATAAAGACACACCAGCAGACAACACATCTGGAACATGTCTAACTGGGCGTTAAGGCCCACCAGCAGACAATACATCTGGAACATGTCTAACTGGGCCTAAAGGCACACCAGCAGATAACACATCTGGAACATGTCTAACTGGGCCTAAAGACACACCTGCAGATAACACATCTGGAACATGTCTAACTGGGCCTCGGGGTCCACCAGCAGATAACACATCTGGAACATGTCTAACTGGGCCTAAAGTCACACCAGCAGATAACACATCTGGAACATGTCTAACTGGGCCTCGGGGTCCACCAGCAGATAACACATCTGGAACATGTCTAACTGGGCCTAAAGTTCCACCAGCAGATAACACATCTGGAACATGTCTAACTGGGCCTAAAGGTCCACCAGCAGACAACACATCTGGAACATGTCTAACTGGGCCTCGGGGTCCACCAGCAGATAACACATCTGGAACATGTCTAACTGGGCATAAAGTCACACCAGAAGATAACACATCTGGAACATGTCTAACTGGGCCTAAAGGTCCACCAGCAGACAACACATCTGGAACATGTCTAACTGGGCCTCGGGGTCCACCAGCAGATAACACATCTGGAACATGTCTCACTTGTTGAACACATGGTGAATTGTGGTTCTTTGTGGAACACGTAGTAGATTGTGGTTCTTTGTGGAACACATAGTATATTGCGGTTATTTGTGGAACACGTGGTAGATTGTGGTTCTTTGTTGAACACATGGTAGATTGTGGTTCTTTGTGGAACACATGGTAGATTGTGGTTCTTTGTAGAACACATGGTAGATTGTGGTTCTTTGTGGAACACGTAGTGTATTGTGGTTCTTTGAGGAACACGTAGTAGATTGTGGTTCTTTGAGGAACACGTAGTAGATTGTGGTTCTTTGTGGAACACATGGTGGATTGTGGTTCTTTGTGGAACACATGGTGAATTGTGGTTCTTTGTTGAACACATAGTAGATTGAAGTTCTTTGTGGAACACATACTGGATTGTGGTTCTTTGTGGAACACATACTGGATTGTGTTTCTTTGTGGAACACCTGGTGGATTTTGGTTCTTTGTGGAACACGTGGTAGATTGTGGTTCTTTGTGGAACACATGGTATATTGTGGTTATTTTAGGAACACATGGTAGTTTGTAGTTCTTTGTGGAACACTTGGTGGATTGTTGTTCTTTGTTGAACACATGGTAGATTGTGGTTCTTTGTGGAACACATTTTGTATTGTGGTTCTTTGAGGAACACGTAGTAGATTGTGGTTCTTTGTGGAACACATGGTATATTGCGGTTATTTGTGGAACACGTGGTAGATTGTGGTTCTTTGAGGAACACGTGGTAGATTGTGGTTCTTTGTGGAACACTTGGTGGATTGTTGTTCTTTGTTGAACACATGGTGAACTGTGGTTCTTTGTGTAACACGTAGTAGATTGTGGTTCTTTGTGGTACACATGGTAGATTGTGGTTCTTTGTGGAACACGTGGTGTATTGTGGTTCTCTGTGGGACACATGGTGGATTCTGCCCCTAGGACACTGTCTTTCACCCCAATGATGCAAGTCTTGACCACCTGGCTCCACCACCCCCATCTCCAGCACGGGAACAGAGGAACTCTCGTGCAGGCAGAGGAAGCCAGAGGTGTTGGACCAGGAGCGGCCAAGCCTTTGATCCAGCTCAATAGTTGTATGCCAACCCCCCTTCAACAGCTGTAGACTGCAATAGCCACTGTCCCCCGCTGTGAGATAAACATTACAGTTGGTCAAGCAGGATAAGGATAAGGATAAGAATAAGGACCAGACCCCTCAGGACAATAGGACAAAAGGGTGATAGGGAGAATTACATAGGGGGGTCACAAGGTCAAAGAAACAGAGAGTGATAGAAGGGACAACATTTGATTTTTCCATTACAGCCTATAGACACACCTGCAGATAACACATCTGGAACATGTCTAACTGGGCCTTGGGGTCCACCAGCAGATAACACATCTGGAACATGTCTGACTCGGCCTGAAGGCACATCAGCAGATAACACATCTGGAACATGTCTAACTGGGCCTAAAGGTCCACCAGCAAATAACACATCTGGAACATGTCTAACTGGGCGTTAAGGCCCACCAGCAGACAACACATCTGGAACATGTCTAACTGGGCCTCGGGGTCCACCAGCAGATAACACATCTGGAACATGTCTAACTGGGCATAAAGACACACCAGCAGACAACACATCTGGAACATGTCTAACTGGGCGTTAAGGCCCACCAGCAGACAATACATCTGGAACATGTCTAACTGGGCCTAAAGGCACACCAGCAGATAACACATCTGGAACATGTCTAACTGGGCCTAAAGACACACCTGCAGATAACACATCTGGAACATGTCTAACTGGGCCTCGGGGTCCACCAGCAGATAACACATCTGGAACATGTCTAACTGGGCCTAAAGTCACACCAGCAGATAACACATCTGGAACATGTCTAACTGGGCCTCGGGGTCCACCAGCAGATAACACATCTGGAACATGTCTAACTGGGCCTAAAGGTCCACCAGCAGATAACACATCTGGAACATTTCTAACTGGGCCTAAAGGTCCACCAGCAGACAACACATCTGGAACATGTCTAACTGGGCCTCGGGGTCCACCAGCAGATAACACATCTGGAACATGTCTAACTGGGCCTAAAGGCACACCAACAGATAACACATCTGGAACATGTCTAACTGGGCCTAAAGACACACCTGCAGATAACACATCTGGAACATGTCTAACTGGGCCTCGGGGTCCACCAGCAGATAACACATCTGGAACATGTCTAACTGGGCCTAAAGTCACACCAGCAGATAACACATCTGGAACATGTCTAACTGGGCCTCGGGGTCCACCAGCAGATAACACATCTGGAACATGTCTAACTGGGCCTAAAGGTCCACCAGCAGATAACACATCTGGAACATTTCTAACTGGGCCTAAAGGTCCACCAGCAGACAACACATCTGGAACATGTCTAACTGGGCCTCGGGGTCCACCAGCAGATAACACATCTGGAACATGTCTAACTGGGCATAAAGTCACACCAGAAGATAACACATCTGGAACATGTCTAACTGGGCCTAAAGGTCCACCAGCAGACAACACATCTGGAACATGTCTAACTGGGCCTCGGGGTCCACCAGCAGATAACACATCTGGAACATGTCTCACTTGTTGAACACATGGTGAATTGTGGTTCTTTGTGGAACACGTAGTAGATTGTGGTTTTTTGTGGAACACATAGTATATTGCGGTTATTTGTGGAACACGTGGTAGATTGTGGTTCTTTGTTGAACACATGGTAGATTGTGGTTCTTTGTGGAACACATGGTAGATTGTGGTTCTTTGTAGAACACATGGTAGATTGTGGTTCTTTGTGGAACACGTAGTGTATTGTGGTTCTTTGAGGAACACGTAGTAGATTGTGGTTCTTTGAGGAACACGTAGTAGATTGTGGTTCTTTGTGGAACACATGGTGGATTGTGGTTCTTTGTGGAACACATGGTGAATTGTGGTTCTTTGTTGAACACATAGTAGATTGAAGTTCTTTGTGGAACACATACTGGATTGTGGTTCTTTGTGGAACACATACTGGATTGTGTTTCTTTGTGGAACACCTGGTGGATTTTGGTTCTTTGTGGAACACGTGGTAGATTGTGGTTCTTTGTGGAACACATGGTATATTGTGGTTATTTTAGGAACACATGGTAGTTTGTAGTTCTTTGTGGAACACATGGTGGATTGTGGTTCTTTGTGGAACACATGGTGGATTGTGGTTCTTTTTGGAACACGTGGTAGATTGTGGTTCTTTGTGGAACACATGGTAGATTGTAGTTCTTTGTGGAACACATGATAGATTGTGGTTATTTGTGGAACACATGGTAGATTGTGGTTCTTTGTGGAACACATGGTAGATTGTGGTTATTTGTGGAACACGTGGTAGATTGTGGTTCTTTGTGGAACACATGGTAGATTGTTGTTCTTTGTGGAACACATGGTTGATTGTGGTTCTTTGTGGTACACATGGTAGATTGTGGTTCTTTGTGGAACACGTGGTGTATTGTGGTTCTCTGTGGGACACATGGTGGATTCTGGTCCTTTGTGGAACACATGGTATATTGTGGTTCTCTGTGGAACACATGGTGGATTTTGATTCTTTGTGGAAGACGTAGTGTATTGTGGTTCTTTGTGGAACATGTAGTAGATTGTGGTATTTTGTGGAACATATGGTATATTGCGGTTCTTTGTGGAACACATGGTGGATTGTGGTTCTTTGTGGAACACATGGTATATTGCGGTTCTTTGTGGTAAACGTGGTGGATTGTGGTTCTTTGTGGAACACATGGTAGATTGTGGTTCTTTGTGGAACACTTGGTGGATTGTTGTTCTTTGTTGAACACATGGTAGATTGTGGTTCTTTGTGGAACACGTTTTGTATTGTGGTTCTTTGAGGAACACGTAGTAGATTGTGGTTCTTTGTGGAACACATGGTATATTGCGGTTATTTGTGGAACACGTGGTAGATTGTGGTTCTTTGAGGAACACGTGGTAGATTGTGGTTCTTTGTGGAACACTTGGTGGATTGTTGTTCTTTGTTGAACACATGGTGAATTGTGGTTCTTTGTGGAACACGTAGTAGATTGTGGTTCTTTGTGGAACACATAGTATATTGCGGTTATTTGTGGAACACGTGGTAGATTGTGGTTCTTTGTTGAACACATGGTAGATTGTGGTTCTTTGTGGAACACGTAGTGTATTGTGGTTCTTTGAGGAACACGTAGTAGATTGTGGTTCTTTGAGGAACACGTAGTAGATTGTGGTTCTTTGTTGAACACAGGGTGGATTGTGGTACTTTGTGGAACACATGGTGGATTGTGGTTCTTTGTGGAACACATGGTGAATTGTGGTTCTTTGTGGAACACATAGTATATTGTGGTTCTTTGTTGAACACATGGTAGATTGTGGTTCTTTGTGGAACACATGGTAGATTGTGGTTCTTTGTAGAACACATGGTAGATTGTGGTTCTTTGTGGAACACGTAGTGTATTGTGGTTCTTTGAGGAACACGTAGTAGATTGTGGTTCTTTGAGGAACACGTAGTAGATTGTGGTTCTTTGTGGAACACATGGTGGATTGTGGTACACATGGTGGATTGTGGTTCTTTGTGGAACACATGGTGAATTGTGGTTCTTTGTGGAACACATAGTAGATTGAAGTTCTTTGTGGAACACATACTTGATTGTGGTTCTTTGTGGAACACCTGGTGGATTTTGGTTCTTTGTGGAACACGTGGTAGATTGTGGTTCTTTGTGGAACACATGTTATATTGTGGTTATTTTAGGAACACATGGTAGTTTGTAGTTCTTTGTGGAACACATGGTGGATTGTGGTTCTTTGTGGAACATATGGTGGATTGTGGTTCTTTTTGGAACACGTGGTAGATTGTGGTTCTTTGTGGAACACATGGTAGATTGTGGTTCTTTGTGGAACACATGGTAGATTGTGGTTCTTTGTGGAACACATGGTAGATTGTTGTTCTTTGTGGAACACATGGTTGATTGTGGTTCTTTGTGGTACACATGGTAGATTGTGGTTCTTTGTGGAACACGTGGTGTATTGTGGTTCTCTGTGGGACACATGGTGGATTCTGGTCCTTTGTGGAACACATGGTATATTGTGGTTCTCTGTGGAACACATGGTGGATTTTGATTCTTTGTGGAAGACGTAGTGTATTGTGGTTCTTTGTGGAACATGTAGTAGATTGTGGTATTTTGTGGAACATATGGTATATTGCGGTTCTTTGTGGAACACGTGGTGGATTGTGGTTCTTTGTGGAACACATGGTATATTGCGGTTCTTTGTGGTAAACGTGGTGGATTGTGGTTCTTTGTGGAACACATGGTAGATTGTGGTTCTTTGTGGAACACTTGGTGGATTGTTGTTCTTTGTTGAACACATGGTAGATTGTGGTTCTTTGTGGAACACGTTTTGTATTGTGGTTCTTTGAGGAACACGTAGTAGATTGTGGTTCTTTGTGGAACACATGGTATATTGCGGTTATTTGTGGAACACGTGGTAGATTGTGGTTCTTTGAGGAACACGTGGTAGATTGTGGTTCTTTGTGGAACACTTGGTGGATTGTTGTTCTTTGTTGAACACATGGTGAATTGTGGTTCTTTGTGGTACACATGGTAGATTGTGGTTCTTTGTGGAACACGTGGTGTATTGTGGTTCTCTGTGGGACACATGGTGGATTCTGCCCCTAGGACACTGTCTTTCACCCCAATGATGCAAGTCTTGACCACCTGGCTCCACCACCCCCATCTCCAGCACGGGAACAGAGGAACTCTCGTGCAGGCAGAGGAAGCCAGAGGTGTTGGACCAGGAGCGGCCAAGCCTTTGATCCAGCTCAATAGTTGTATGCCAACCCCCCTTCAACAGCTGTAGACTGCAATAGCCACTGTCCCCCGCTGTGAGATAAACATTACAGTTGGTCAAGCAGGATAAGGATAAGGATAAGGACCAGACCCCTCAGGACAATAGGACAAAAGGGTGATAGGGAGAATTACATAGGGGGGTCACAAGGTCAAAGAAACAGAGAGTGATAGAAGGGACAACATATGATTTTTCCATTACAGCCTATAGACACACCTGCAGATAACACATCTGGAACATGTCTAACTGGGCCTTGGGGTCCACCAGCAGATAACACATCTGGAACATGTCTGACTCGGCCTGAAGGCACATCAGCAGATAACACATCTGGAACATGTCTAACTGGGCCTAAAGGCACACCAGCAGATAACACATCTGGAACATGTCTAACTGGGCCTAAAGGCACACCTGCAGATAACACATCTGGAACATGTCTAACTGGGCCTAAAGGCCCACCAGCAGATAACACATCTGGAACATGTCTAACTGGGCCTCGGGGTCCACCAGCAGATAACACATCTGGAACATGTCTAACTGGGCCTAAAGGTCCACCAGCAGGTTTTGTTGTTACCACATTGTCCCTGCAATGTATAGAGGATCAAAATACAGTATTTTAGATTATAATAAGGGTGTTAACCCTGTAACGCCCCTTGTTGTAAAATTACAACGTTACCTTTAACCATCCTAAAAAACAATCTGTTATATTTTATCTTATTTTTTTACCACATTGACATAGTCATTGGGTCCTATTGTTCAGTCTCACAATGCTATTGGATCTTACATTTGTTTACAAGTCACGCCTTCTGGCCATGAACTCACACAACCTCTCAAGGTTTCCTTCGAACAACAACTATTTGTTTCATTGGACTGGATTCATCAGATTCAAGTAAGTAATATGTCTTTTATATTTTTTTGGGTTGTTATTACAATGTCTAGAGCATGTACATATGTAGTTATTGTGGAATAGATGCATCAAATTTCATTTAGAGCTTGTTATATAATTGTTGCAATTATACAACACTGGGTGAATGTGGTAGTCAAAATAGCTGGCTTGTTGCAGTGGGCTCAAACAGGTTGTATTCCCTCCACTACACCACTGCCTGAAAGAGAGTATTTTCTTTATACATGGATAGTATACATTCTACCCTTGTGTTGTGTTCTGGTCAAATTTGACTGATTTAAAAGTTTTATCTCAAAAAAATGTAGTTAATTTGATCAGCCTGACCTAAAATTCCATGACTTTGTCCACAAAGAGGATATCAACAGACAATTCAGTTCTGGGGAAAGGAATGTTCCTGAATGTGGGGTGTGGATGTAAGTGGGGGTATGCACGTTTTCCTTTTAGTATGATAATTAGAGCCATTAAGCCATTTACATTCACATTTACATTTAGGGAATTTAGCAGACGCTTTTGTCCAAAGCGACTTACCAGGCAGACAGTATTGTCTGCCTCGAAAACATTTCTACCCTGAGCACTTGGTCCACCACCCTATTCTATTCCTTCAGGTTATGTACTACAATATATAAAACATATATATATACATGTTAATTAATTCATATTTTATTTTCAGAATGCAACCAGCAAGGAGAGAGACACGATACAGTGTGCGGGATGTCATTGAAATGGTCCAAAATGGAGAGAGTGAGGTGGAAATGGAAAGCAGTGACACCGATGAAAGCGATGAAGACTCTGATGAAGATGTCTGTAAAGAAGTGGACAAAGAAAACCAACCACCCATGGACTGTCCAGCTGATAATTACGTGGACATCGAGCCAAAAACAAACAAACACACCATGTCCCGGGACAGGTATCGCTGGCTGAAAAAAGATTTCATCAGTCCCAACACTGATTTTTCTGGTCTGGATATCACAGCAGATGACATTTCCCTCCACACACCATTGGAATACTTCCAGAAGTTTGTGTCCGAAGACATGGTTGAGGCTCTGGCACAAAACACGAATGAGTACAGCTTTCAGGAGCGTGGAACATCTGTAAAAACCTCAGGAAGCCCTCTGAATGCTCAGAAGAGGCCATCCAAGAGATGTGCACACCTCCCATTGGATGTACGCAACGATCTAGTTGCCCATTTCCCAAGGAAGACAGGGAGAGGACGCTGCAGACACTGCAATAAAGGATACACCAACACACAATGCCGAAAGTGTGATGTTCGCCTTTGCTTTACAGACGACAGGGACTGTTTTTGGGACTTTCACCACCAATGAAAGTCTTCATGACCAATGTCATGAAAAGAAAAAAAGAGGGGGGAAAAACGTTTTTTAAGAGTTTTATCTTGTTTAATATTTTTTATATTTTTATTGTTTTTAATAAATGACTTCATAAAAATATGACTAATGTGTGATTACTATTAATGTTATATACTGTTATGGGGCTAAGGAAGCAATCAACCCTGCAAATTAACCCTTAGTTGTTCTGAATTGTTCAGACAACGTGAGTACAAATACAGAAATTCTGCTCCCAACTAAGCCCAATGTTGCAATATTACAACATTTCTCTAAAAACGTACATACATTTTTTTTTTTTTAACTCTTTAATTTCTGCATCAAAGGCCTCCTAAAACAACATCTGAAAGGTCAAATAATTTTTTTTTTGGTTTTTCTATATTTGGGTCTTACAGGGTTAAAATACACTACAAAAAAAAAAATCTCTTTTAAAGATCATCTCTTTTAATTCTCTTTTAAAGCTCATCTCTTTTATTTATTTTTTAAAGCTCATATCATTCAATTGTCTTTAAATTAGCATATTTTCCAACTAAACAGTTGAACTGGGGACTGCCCCCCTTGCGTTTGATTGGTTGAGAACTCCCCAGTAGAATCTGAGGTCTTAGTGAACCTGGGACAGGCGTTTACCACCTTGTGCCGTCCTCTGGAGTAGTCTTCTTGTTAACGTCATATTACTGAGATATACCAACAATTTAAAATGTAACAGACGTACGATCAGATGCAGTTGTACCGTTATTTAGTTTTTACTTTTCTAACAATAAGTGGTTCTAATCATTGACTTTAGATTAGTCTTCACCAGAGTCAGGATAAAGGACACTACTGCTGGTCAGTACGCTGTTGAGTTGGACACTACTAACGTTAAGCGTTTACAGGAGTCACAGCTTTTCCCACTTCTCTCATCCATAACCAAATGTAACGTTAACTTAACCCCACAGAGCATATTCAGTTTGTCACTGCATTCATCTTAAAGAGGGCGGTTGAATGTGTTTACAGTTGCCTGTTATACCTGTTATGCCTGCGAGGTTCCCAACCACCCTGGGCTCCATCTCTTCTCCCCCCTACCGTCCGGTCGTCGGTTCTGCAGCATCCGTACAACGACTACCAGGTTCAAGGATAGTTTGATCCACAGGCAGTGACCTACTGAACTGCTAGGAGTGCTGCCACTATCATAACATTGTCATTAACATTACACTGTCATACTTTGCTGGACTCATTACAGTTACTGCACTGTTCTGCACTGAATTCATGATGCTGCTGCACTACTGGCACTTTAAAATGCTTTTTAAATGCTTTTCTGCACAATTCAACACACACTCCATCAGTAACATTCTAGTAATTTTTTTATAATTTTTATTGTGTACAGTATTGTTACAGTACATTGTAAGTATAGTACATAGTATAGTATATTGTGTTAAATTGTAGTATAAACTCAAACTGCAGGAGGGAATGGGGAGTAAGCATTCAATTCTACTTGTATATGGATATTCAAAATATTAAATCTTGAACCTTGAATGAAGGAGTAGGTAGGGGTCAGAGGTCATTAAGGAGCAGGTAGGGGTCAGAGGTCATTAAGGAGCAGGTAGGGGTTAGGGGTCATTATGGAGCAGGTAGGGGTTAGGGGTCATTGAGGAGCAGGTAGGGGTTAGGGGTCATTGAGGAGCAGGTTCAGGAGAACATATCTTTATAACTGAACATGATGTGTGCTGCTAAGTTGTTCCCAACACAAGGTAATCAATATTCACTTTATCAGCTCCTAACACAAGGAAATCAATATTCACTTTATCAGCTCCTAACACAAGGAAATCAATAAAAATCTTGAAATTGAAGTCTTTCTTTTTTTTATCTTTATACTGAGGGAAATGAGTTGTGGGCAGCCATTAGTACAGTGCAGGGTAGGGGGTGCTTTGCTCAATGGCACTTAGGCAGTAACCTGGTGTTTCTGGGTCTTGAACCGGTGACCTTGTGGCTCCCAAGCCTAGTCCTTATCCACTGAGCTACTGCAACCCCCCCTTGTGTGTGTCTCTATATGTGTGTCTCTATATGTGTGTTTGTGTGTATGTTTCCATATATGTGTGTATGTGTTTTTGTGTGTATTTCTATATATATGTGTGTGTGTGGTAATGGATGCTTTTATATTGCACTTTTATCCAAAGCTACATTTTTTGTGTGTGAATGTGTGTATTTTATATTTGTGTGTGTGTTTATACTCTGTGTGTGTGTGTGTGTGTGACACAGAGACACTGAAGAAACATACCTCCCTAACCAGAACCCAAACCCAGGGAGGAGGTCCTCCTGGGTGAATGTGGACTGGAAGGTGTGGATGAGTGTCAGTGTGTCTGAGGACCCTCCTCCATCTGGGGACACTCTGTAGAAGGAGAGAGAGCCAGCAGGCCGGTCCACATACACTCCTACTCTGTTAGAGGGGAGGAGATCTATGGCTGTTACACTACGGTTGTACCAGACAGAGTAACCATCATCAGTACAATAAAGACTCCAGGACTTGTTGTTGAATCCAAGCAAGCTGTCATGACCCTGTCCTCTCCTAGTTATTCCTCTGTATGTCACTCCAATACCAACATATCCTCCTTTCCTCTCCATCTCCACCTCCCAGTAACAGCGGTCAGTCAGACCCTCTCTACACAACACCTGGTGATAGGAGTCAAATCTCTCCAGGTGATCAGGATACGACTCCTCTCTAACCCTCGTCACCTTCCTGTTGTCCTCAGACAGAGAGAGTCCTCTGTTGGCTGTGTTTGGGTCCAGTGTGAGTTCACACTCATCTGATGGGAGAGAGAACCAAAGACATGATGAGTCTGCACAGAAATACTCCTGATGAGGTCATCAAGATATGACCCGTTTGGAGTCAGTTCAATAAACCCTTTAGAAATGGGTGGAGCCGTGAATAACCACTGAGGAAGAAAAAGTACTTGATTGGAAAGTACACACATATAAGTACAATGATTAGATATATTCTAATCAATTAATATATATATATTTTAGATCATGTTCTAAATATAAAATACACATATAAATATGATGAATATATATATATAGTTATATATTCATATATACATTTTTATAAAAGAATAGATATATTTTACATCATGTTTCTGAATATATAAAAATGTAAAGGATTCATTGTGATGGTTATCAATAGTAATATTGAAATTATAGATGATGTCCACCATCAAGTATCTTATCAATATATTCATATATCGATAAGATACATGATGTGATGTCCACCATCATGCATCTCATCAATATATTAATATATTGATGAGATACATGATGTCCACCATCATGCATCTCATCAATATATTAATATATTGATAAGATTCATGATGTCCACCATCATGTTCATTCCCAGTAGGACGTCACCTCCTGCTGTGTGGATGGACTTTCAATCTGAGGAGTTAGTGTGTTGTTGTGATGACTCAAACTAAACAGACACTTACACTTCTTTAGAGTCGACATCAGGTCAGACAGCTTCTTCATCTCCATGCACTTCTTTACAGCTGGTTTCAGGTCAGGCAGCTTCTTCATCTCCATGTACTTCTGCTTCATCTCCATGTCCAGTGTCTCCTTCAGCTGATCCAGGGATCTCCTCAAGGTCCCTGCGTATGACGGAGGAGGAGGGACCTCCACTTTGGTCCAGTCCCTGGTGTTTGGAGGATTCTTCAGGGATCTGAAGCTCTGGAGGAAGTGGAGGTGGTCTTCAGTGTGTGAGAGCTGCTTCACCTCTGAGCTCCTATTGGTCAGATCTTTAACTTCCTGCTCCAGCTCTTTGGTGAGGCCTTCAGCGTGTTTCTCTATGGATTTTAGTTTCTCTTGAACTGTTTGTTTGTGATCATCCCGACACTTTTTAACGCAGCTCATCAGAGCGTTGAGGACCTGCTCACCATCGGCTAGCTCTCGGTCTGCGTCTTCTTTGCTGCGAGTTACTGCGTCTTTGATCTCCTGAACCTTTCCTTGTCTCTCCTGGATCATCTGCTGATCTTCAGACTCTATCTTCCCCAGCTGGGCCATCTTCAGCTCATATTCCTCCTTCAAAGGTACAACAGGATGGGACCTGTTGTCCCCCTCTGTACAGAACTGACACACACACACCTGTTCAGTCTGGCAGAAGAGCTCCAGAAGTCGGCCGTGTTTCGTACACATCCTGTACACATCTTCTAGACGGTCCTGAGGCTCCACCAGCTTATGTTTCTTCAGGCCTACAACTCTCTGATGTGGCTCCAGGTGGGAGTGGCAGAAGGAGCTCTGACACACTAGGCAGGACTTGACAGCCTTCAGCTGGGTCCCGGTACAGACGTCACAGGGAACTTCTCCTGGTTCAACACAAGGCTGCTCTTTGGCCGGTACGGACCGTCTAAACTCGTCCACCATCTCTGATATGAAGGTATTGACCCGTAGATCGGGTCTTGTGTGGAACAGCTCGTTGCAAAGAGGACATTTGAACTGGACCTGGTCCTCCCAGAACGTGGTGATACAGGCTCTACAGAAGTTGTGTCCACATGTTGTGGAAACTGGACTCTTGAACACATCCTGACAGACGGAACAGGAAAAGTTCTCCTCAGACCAGGAAGATTTAGCGGCCATTCCTAGAACACATTGTTGAATCAAGTTAGAAAACAACCTTTTTTTAAACGTATTAAAGTGTTTAGACAACAGTTTTAAGCGGAGAGACAGTAAGGGAAAAAGAGTGAGAGCAGAGAGAGAGAGAGAGAGAGAGAGGGAAAAAGAGTGAGAGTACTACTACTACTACTTCTATTCCACTACTACTACTAACACTACTGATACTACTACTACTACAACTAATACTACTCAACCACTACTACAAATACCTATTCTACTACAACTACTACTACTAATTACTACTTATAATACTACTAATACAACTAACTACTACTACTACTACTACTACTACTACTACTTATAATACTACTACTATTACTTATAATACTACCACTACTACAACTACTACTACTTATAATACTACTACCACCACTACCATCCACTACTTATACTACTACTACTACGACTAATATTAATACTACTACTCCTACTCACAGCTACTACTAACACTACTAATATTAATACTACTACTCCTACTGACAGCTACTACTACTACTACTGTAGTATAATTTCTACTCGGTGGAATAAGAATCTTTCTCAGAGGTCCGGATACTAAGTTCAAGGTGTTTATTGAACAAAGCATCAAATTCATCAGTTGCAACGAGATGGAGCCTGCCGTGCCAATTCGCAGAACTGGCGACGCGCTCCTTCACCAAACATTATATAGACCATAGCATCATAGAACAACCACTACTCCTAGTGGTCAAAGTAACAAACATCAACTTAATACTATTGGTCTGAGAGGTACAACCAGCACTCTGGTTGGTCACGGCGTCTTCCTCGGTGTCTTCATCGTCACGTCACAAGTTTATGGCCAAACCCCCAAGGGGGTCGTATTTGGCTTGCACAACATTCTGTAGGATCCCATTACAAGGCACCATTACAAGGGCCTGAAGGCACAACAACACCTACACATCTGGAACTGCTTAACACATCTCTATGTCCTAGTGGGCCTTGGGGTCCACCAGCAGATTATGCTGTAGCCACCTACTGCAATGGATAGAGGATCCAAAGACAGTGTTTTAGATTATAATAAGGGTATAAAAATACACTACACTACTATGACTACTATTCCACTACTACTACTACTATTCCACTACTACTACTACTACTACTACTACTATTAAAACTACTACTACTACTACGACTACTACCACTACTACTACTAGGATGACGACTACTACTACTACTACTAACAACTATTACTACAACTACTACTACTACTACTCAAATTCTGCTACTACTACTACTACTACTACAAAAAACGATCTATTAAAAAGTTATTAAAGTGTTTGACAACAGTTTAAAGTGGTTAAAATGTCCCTATATGTGTATATATCTCTATCTAAATGAGTGATGGAGTAGCGTAGGGCTTGATATAAACATATAATACACATCTAATACTACATGAACTTAACAATGGTCCACCATCAAAGTGTGTCCGTTGGAACAGGCTCCCTGGTGCAGAACTAACTCTTTGAAGCCCTTGGTCAACACTCACTACTCACCTTAGAACGCTGTCCACCGCTTAGTTGGACAAAGGCTGGTGTCCTTTCAACTGTTCTCTCCTCGTCGCGTCTCAAAGAGGAACTGTTATCTCCGCGTCGCGTCTTGCCTTTTATGCTCCGCTAAGCTTTGTGACGTCATGGGGGCGGGGCCACTGATGACGTCACTTCCGAGCAAACGTGGATGTGTATTATATGTTTATATCAAGCCCTACGCTCCTCCATCACTCATATAGATAGAGATATATACACATATAGGGACATTAGAACCACTTTAAACTGTTGTCTAAACACTTTAATACGTTTTTAAAGATCGTTTTTTTTGTAGTAGTAGTGGTAGTAGTAGAATTCGAGTAGTAGTAGTAGTAGTTGTAGTAGTAGTAATAGTTGTTAGTAGTAGTATTAGTATCAGTAGTGTTAGTAGTAGTAGTAGTAGTAGTCGTCGTCGAAGTAGTGGATTGTAGTAGTAGTAGTTGTATTAGTAGTGGTAGTAAAAGTAGAGTAATCGTAGTAGTAGTTGTATTAGTAGTGGTAGTAGTAGTAGTAATAGTAGTTGTAAAGGTAGTAGTAGTTGTTGTAGTAGTGGTAGTAGTAGTTGTAGTAGTAGTAATAGTTGTTAGTAGTAGTAGTAGTAGTAATAGTTGTTAGTAGTAGTAGTAGTATCAGTAGTGTTAGTAGTAGTAGTAGTAATAGTTGGAATAGTAGTAGTTGTAGTGGAATAGTAGTAGTAGTAGTAGTAGCTGTGAGTAGTAGTAGTAGTAGCTGTGAGTAGTAGTAGTAGTAATAGTAGTAGTAGCCATTAGTATATGTAGTAGTAGTAGTAGTATTATTAGTTGTTGTATTAGTAGTGGTAGTGGAGTAGTAGAAGTAGTGGATGGTAGTCGTAGTAGTAGTAGTAGTATGAGTTGTAGTAGTAGTAATATTATAAGTAATAGTAGTAGTAGTATTATTAGTAGTAGTAGTTAGTAGTATTAGTATTAGTAGTATTATAAGTAAGTAGTAGTAGTGTTAGTAGTACTACTCTCTCTCTCTCTAACTCACTATCTCTCTCTTTCTCTCTCCACTCTGACTCTCTCTCTCCGCTCTCACTCTTTTCCCCTCTCTCTCTCTCTCTCTCTCTCTCTCTCTCTCTCTCTCTCTCTCTCTCTCTCTCTCTCTCTCTCTCTCTCTCTCTCTCTCTCTCTCTCTCTCTCTCTCTCTCTCTCTCTCTCTCTCTCTCCCTCCTTCTCTCTCACTCTGCTCTCACTCATTTTCCCTCACTGTCTCTCCGCTTAAAACTGTTGTCTAAACACTTTAAAAAAGGTTTTCTAACTTGATTCAACAATGTGTTCTAGGAATGGCCTCTGCTAAATCTTCCTGGTCTGAGGAGAACTTTTCCTGTTCCGTCTGTCAGGATGTATTCAAGAGTCCAGTTTCCACACCATGTGGACACAACTTCTGTAGAGCCTGTATCACCACGTTCTGGGAGGACAAGGTCCAGTACAAATGTCCTGTTTGCAACAAGCTTTTCCACACAAGACCCGATCTACGGGTCAATACCCTCTTTTCAGAGATGGTTGATCAGATTAGACGGTCCGTACCGGTCAAAGATCAGCCTTGTGTTCAACCAGGAGAAGTTCCCTGTGACGTCTGTACCGGGACCCAGCTGAAGGCTGTCAAGTCCTGCCTAGTGTGTCTTATGTCCTTCTGCCACTCCCACCTGGAGCCACATCAGAGAGTCGCAGGCCTGAAGAAACATAAGCTGGTCGAGCCTCAGGACCGGCTAGAAGACAGGATGTGTAAGAAACACGGCCGACTTCTGGAGCTCTTCTGCCAGACTGAACAGGTGTGTGTGTGTCAGTTCTGTACAGAGACGGACCACGGGTCCCATCCTGTTGTATCTCTGAAGGAGGAATATGAGCTGAAGAAGGCCCAGCTGGGGAAGATAGAGTCTGAAGATCAGCAGATGATCCAGGAGAGACAAGGAAAGGTTCAGGAGATCAAAGACGCAGTAACGCGCAGCAAAGAAGACGCAGACCGAGAGCTAGCCGATGGTGACCAGGTCCTCAACGCTCTGATGAGCTGCGTTAAAAAGTGTCGGCATGATCACAAACAAACCGTTCAAGAGAAACTGAAATCCATAGAGAGACAAGCTGAAGGCCTCATCAAAGAGCTGGAGCAGGAAGTTAAAGATCTGACCAATAGGAGCTCAGAGGTGAAGCAGCTCTCACACACTGAAGACCACCTCCACTTCCTCCAGAGCTTCAGATCCCTGAAGAATCCTCCAAACACCAGGGACTGGACCAGAGTGGAGGTCCCTCCTCCGTCATACGCAGGGACCTTGAGGAGATCCCTGGATCAGCTGAAGGAGACACTGGACATGGAGATGAAGAAGCTGCCTGACCTGAAACCAGCTGTAAAGAAGTGCATGAAGATGAACAAGCTGCCTGACCTGAGGTCGACTCTAAAGAAGTGTAAGTGTCTGTTTAGTTTAAGTCATCACAACAACACACTAACTCCTCAGATTGAAAGTCCATCCACACAGCAGGAGGTGACGTCCTACTGGGAATCAACATGATGGTTGACATCATGTATCTTATCAATATATTAATATAGTGATGAGATACATGATGGTTGGTATATTTTACATAATGCATAACCATCACAATGAATCCTTCTTCTGTAAAATACAACATATATTATTACTGTAACAATATTATTTATTAATGATGAGTATTATGAGTGTTATTATTATTAGACAATCATAATCAGGATGCTGTTAATAATACTTGTGTATTTTATATTCAGAACATGATCTAAAATATATCTAATAATATATGTGAATAAACATATTTGATATACTAATATATATCACTATATAATAATGTTTATATTAATAAATAAAATATATAAATATTAATATATTATAATGAATCTATAACATTATAATTATATAATATATAACAATATATATTTTCATCATACTTTAGGTCCTAAGAAACTAGGCAACCTCTCCTATCAAAGTCACAATTGTAGTTATCCAAGGTTAATGTTGGCAACTGCTAGCGTTTAATGATGTCCTATCTATAAATCAAGAGAGTACTTTCCAATCAAGTACTTTTTGTTCCTCAGTGGTTATTCACGACTCCACCCATTTCTAAAGGGTTTATTTAACTGACTCCAAACGGCTCATATCTTGATGACCTCATCAGGAGTTTTTCTGTGTAGACTCATCATGTCTTTGGTTCTCTCTCCCATCAGATGAGTGTGAACTCACACTGGACCCAAACACAGCCCACAGAAGACTCTCTCTGTCTGAGGACAACAGGGAGGTGACGGTGGTTAGAAAGGAGAAGTCATATCCTTGAGAGATTTGATTACTGTCACCAGGTGTTGTGTAGAGAGGGTCTGACTGACCGCTGTTACTG
This sequence comes from Muraenolepis orangiensis, assembly GCA_027704905.1. Taxonomy (NCBI): domain Eukaryota; kingdom Metazoa; phylum Chordata; class Actinopteri; order Gadiformes; family Muraenolepididae; genus Muraenolepis; species Muraenolepis orangiensis. The sequence continues at coordinate 76,127 of JANIIK010000760.1, forward strand.
GGAGGTGGAGAGGAAGGAGGATATGTTGGTATAGGAGTGATATACAGAGGAATCACTAGGAGAGGAGGGGGTGATGACAGCAGGCTTGGATTCAACAACAAGTCCTGGATTCTTTTTTGCCAGGATGATTATTACTCTGTCTGTTACAACGATAGTATAACAGCCATAGGTCTCCCCCCCTCTAACAGAGTAGGAGTGTATGTGGACCGACCTGCTGGCTCTCTCTCCTTCTACAGAGTGTCCCCAGATGGAGGAGGGTCCTCAGACACACTGACACTCATCCACACCTTCCAGTCCACATTCACCCAGGAGGACCTCCTCCCTGGGTTTTTTTGTTCTGGAAAGATGGTTCCTCAGTGTCTCTGTGTCGCTTGTAGCAACACACATTGACACGCAGGCACACATGCACGCACACACACACACACGCACGCACACTCGCGCGCGCGCACACACACACACACACACACACACACATATAGAGAAGTACACACACACACATATAAATTCATACACAGATGTATACAAAAAAACACACACACACACAGAAACACATACATACACATGCGCACACGCACACCACACACACACACACACACACACACACACACACACACATATATATACAGTATACACACACACACAAAACGATATAGAAATACACACACACACACGCACTTAAACAAATACACATATATAAAATGACACACATAAACACACATAAACACATACACACACACACACACATATAGAACCACCCTCTATGATATTCTGTGTATATTAACATTCTAAAAGTCTCTGATATGAGTTTCTAACACGGATCCTGATTGATATTCTGTTCATCCATAATATTGGGATCAATATTTGTGAATATTGATTTCCTTGTGCTGGGAGCTGATAAAGTGAATATTGATTACCTTGTGTTGGGAGCTGATAAAGTGAATATTGATTTCCTTGTGTTGGGAGCTGATAAAGTGAATATTGATTTCCTTGTGCTGGGAACAACTTAGAAGCACAGCTTGTTCATTTATTAAAGATATGTTCTCCTGTACCTGCTCCTCAATGACCCCTAACCCCTACCTGCTCCTTAATGACCTCTGACCCCTAACTGCTCCTCAATGACCCCTAACCCCTACCTGCTCCTCAATGACCCCTAACCCCTACCTGCTCCTCAATGACCCCTAACCCCTACCTGCTCCTTAATGACCCCTAACCCCTACCTGCTCCTCAATGACCCCTAACCCCTCACTGCTCCACAATGACCCCTAATCCCTACCTGCTCCTTAATGACCCCTAACCCCTACCTGCTCCTTTATGACCTCTGACCCCTACCTGCTCCTAATGACCTCTTACCCCTACCTGCTCCTTAATAAGCCCTAACCCCTACCTGCTCCTTAATAACCTCTGACCCCTACCTGCTCGTTAATGACCTCTGACCCCTACCTACTCCCTAATGACCTCTAACCCTTACCTGCTCCTTAATGACCCCTAACCCCTACCTGCTCCTTAAGGACCTCTGACCCCTACCTGTTCCCTAATGACCTCTAACCCTTACCTGCTCCTTAATGACCTCTGACCCCTACCTGCTCCTTAATGACCTCTAACCCCTACCTGCTCCTTAATGACCTCTGACCCCTTCCTGCTCCTTCATTCAACATTCAAGATTTTGATTTGCCGTATGCAACAAGTAGAATTTAATGCTTACTCCCCATTACCTCCTGCAGTTTGAAATTATACTACAATTTAACACAATATACTATACTATGTTCGATACTTACACTGTACATAACAATACTGACACAATTAAAATGACAATAAAAATTACTATAAAGTTACTGATGGATTGTGTGTTGAATTGTGCAAAAAAGCATTTAAAAAGCATTTTAAAGTGCCAGTAGTGCAGCAGCATCATCAATTCAGTGCAGAACAGTGCAGTAACTGTAATGAGTCCAGCAAAATATGACAGTGTAATGTTAATGACAATGTGATGATAGTGGCAGCACTCCTAGCAGTTCAGTAGGTCACTGCCTGTGGACAAAACTATCCTTGAACCTGGTAGTCGTTGTACGGATGCTGCAGAACCGACGACCGGACGGTAGGGGGGAGAAGAGATGGAGCCCAGGGTGGTTGGGAACCTCGCAGGCATAACAGGTATAACAGGCAACTGCAAACACATTCAACCGCCCTCTTTAAGATGAATGCAGTGACAAACTGAATATGCTCTGTGGGGTTAAGTTAACGTTACATTTGGTTATGGATGAGAGAACAACAATTCAACAACAAGTCCTGGAGTTATGATGATGGTTACTCTGTCTGTTACAACGGTAGTATAACAGTCATAGATCTCCCCTCCTCTAACAGAGTAGGAGTGTATGTGGACCGGCCTGCTACCTCTCTCTCCTTCTACAGAGTGTCCCCAGATGGAGGAGGGTCCTCAGACACACTGACACTCATCCACACCTTCCAGTCCACATTCACCCAGGAGGACCTCCTCCCTGGGTTTGGGTTCTGGGAGGGTGAGGGTTCCTCAGTGTCTCTGTGTCGCTTGTAGCAACACACATTGACACGTAGGCACACATGCACGCGCACACACACACACACATATACAGTATACACACAAACACAAAACAATATAGAAATACACACACACACACACACACTTAAACAAATACACACACACATATATAAAATGATTAAATTACACACATAAACACACATACACACACACTCACACACACACACATATAGAAATACACACACACACACACACACACACACACACACACACACATATATAAACACACACACACACATATAGAACCACCCTCTATGATATTCTGTGTATATTAACATTCTAAAAAGGCTCTGATATGAGTTTCTAACACGGATCCTGATTGATATTCTGTTCATCCATATTATTGGGATCAATATTTGTGAATATTGATTTCCTTGTGTTGGGAGCTGAGAAAGTGAATATGGATTTCCTTGTGCTGGGAGCTGATGAAGTGAATATTGATTTCCTTGTGTTAGGAGCTGATGAAGTGAATATTGATTTCCTTGTGCTGGGTGCTGATAAAGTGAATATTGATTTCCTTGTGTTAGGAGCTGATGAAGTGAATATTGATTTCCTTGTGCTGGGTGCTGATAAAGTGAATATTGATTTCGAAACGATGAGGAGTACAGGGGCGTCGTGGACTCCTTCGTTGAGTGGTGTGAGCTGAACCATATGCAGCTCAACACAGACAAGACGAAGGAGATGGTGGTGGACTTCCGCAGGAGGAAATCTACCCCCACACCCATTTCCATCAAGGGTGTGTCCGCAGAAGTTGTTCAGGAATATAAATACCTGGGAGTTCACCTGGACAACAAACTGGTCTGGGCCAAGAACTCTGAGGCTGTTTACAAGAAGGGCCAGAGCCGTCTATACTTCCTGCGGAGGCTCCGGTCCTTCAACGTTTGTAACAAGATGCTGAAGATGTTCTACCAGTCGGTGGTAGCCAGTGCCATCTTCTCCGGTGTCGTGTGCTGGGGAAGCAGGTTGAGGTCAGCAGACGCCAACAAGATCAGCAGGATTATCAGGAAGGCTGGCACTGTACTGGGGGTCCAGCTGGACTCCTGGTTGGTGGTGTCAGAGAGGAGGATGCTGCGCAAGCTGCGTAGTATCCTTGACAACAACTCTCACTCTCTCCATCAGGTGCTGACCTCATACAGAAGCACCTTCAGCAACAGACTCATTCCACCCAGGTGCACCACAGAACGCCACAGGAAGTCCTTTCTTCCTGTGGCCATCAGTCTCTATAATTCATCTACCTCGGGTCGTGAGAGGGACAGTGGAGACTCAGTGACCTGAGGCCAACGCACTGTTATTATTATTATGTTTTTGGTCAACGCACTGTAAATCCTTTCACTGTAATTTTGCACTGTAAATTCTTTTTCAGTATTCATCTGAGTTATTTATTAATAAATTATTACTGCCAATTTGCACTATACGTATTGTTGTGTATTGTATATACCTACGTATTACTGTAATAATACTGTAAATTGTGCAATTCATCCATTCATCTATCAATACATTTAGATTTCATTTAGAGTTATTTTAGTTATATTTTGTTTATACTAGTTTTGTTTAGTTAGTTGTTGTTATTTAGTTTTTAGTTTTTAGGTATTAGTATATTTTGTGTGCATTTATTCCCCCTGTGTCAACTGTTAACCTTAATTTCCCTCGGGATAAATAAAGTTTCTTGAATCTTGAATCTTGAATGAATCTTGAATGACCTCTGACCCCTACCTGCTCCTCAATGACCTCTGACCCCTACCTGCTCCTTAATGACCTCTGACCTCTACCTGCTTCTCAATGACCTCTGACCCCTACCTGCTCCTACATTCAAGGTTCAAGATTCAAGATTTGTATTTGCCATATGCAACAAGTAGAATTGAATGCTTACTCCCCATTCCCTCCTGCAGTTTGAGTTTATACTACAATTTAACACAATATACTATACTATGTACTATACTTACACTGTACTGTAACAAAACTATACACAATTAAAATGACAATAAAAATTACAATAAAGTCACTGATGGAGTGTGTGTTGAATTATGCAAAAAAGCATTTTAAAAGCATTTTAAAGTGCCAGTAGTGCAGCAGCATCATGAATTCAGTGCAGAACAGTGCCATCCATCCATCCATCCATCTTCTCCCGCTTATCCGAAATCGGGTCGCGGAGGTAGCAGCTCCAGCAGGGGACTCCAAACTTCCCTCTCCCTGGCAACATCGACTAGCTCTGACTGGGGGATCCCGAGGCGTTCCCAGGCCAGTGTGGAGATGTAATCACCCCACCTGTACCTCGGTCTGCCCCGTGGTCTCCTCCCAGTTGGATGTGCCTGGAAAACCTCCCTCGGGAGGCGACCAGGAAGCATCCTTACTAGATGCCCGAACCACCGGCTCTACTCCGAGTCTCTCACGAGTGACTGAGCTTCTCACCCTATCCCTCAGGGAGATACCAGCCACCCTCCTGAGGAAACTCATTTTGGCCGCTTGTATTCGCGATCTCGTCCTTTCGGTCATTACCCATTGCTCATGGCCATAGGTGAGGGTAGGAACGAAGACTGATCAGTAGATCGAGAGCTTTGCCTTCTGGCTCAGCTCTCTTTTGGTTACAACGGTGCGCCAAAGTGCACCCAATACCGCTCCCGCTGCACCTATTCTCCTGTCAATCTCACGCTCCATCCTCCCCTCACTCAAGAACAAGACCCCGAGATACTTGAACTCCTTCACTTGGGATAAGGACTCCCTCCCTACTTGGAGTAGACAATCCACCGGTTTCCTGCTAAGAACCATGGCCTCAGATTTGGAGGTGCTGATCCTCATCCCAGCCGCTTCACATTCTGCTGCAAACCGATCCAGTGAGTGCTGAAGGTCACATACTGATGACGCAAACAGGACCACATCATCTGCAAACAGCAGTGATTCAATCATGAGCCCACCATACTGAAACCCCTCCCCTCCATGACTACGCCTTGAAATCCTGTCCATGAAAATCACAAACAGGATGGGTGACAAAGCGCAGCCCTGGCGGAGGCCAACAGTACAGTGCAGAACAGTGCAGTAACTGTAATGAGTCCAGCAAAGTATGACAGTGTAATGTTAATGACAATGTTATGATTGTGGCAGCACTCCTAGCAGTTCAGTAGGTCACTGCCTGTGGATCAAACTATCCTTGAACCTGGTAGTCGTTGTACGGATGCTGCGGAACCGACGACCGGACGGTAGGGGGAGAAGAGATGGAGCCCAGGGTGGTTGGGAACCTCGCAGGCATAACAGGTATAACAGGCAACTGTAAACACATTCAACCGCCCTCTTTAAGATGAATGCAGTGACAAACTGAATATGCTTTGTGGGGTTAAGTTAACGTTACATTTGGTTATGGATGAGAGAAGTGAGAAAAGCTGTGACTCCTGTAAACGCTTAACGTTAGTAGTGTCCAACTCAACAGCGTACTGACCAGCAGTAGTGTCCTTTATCCTGACTCTGGTGAAGACTAATCTAAAGTCAATGATTAGAACCACTTATTGTTAGAAATGTAAAAACGAAATAACGGTACAACTGCATCTGATCGTACGTGTGGTACATTTTAATTAGTTTGTATTTTTCAGTAATACGATATTGACAAGAAGACAGCTAGAGGTGGTAAACGCCTAATAAGATGGCTCCAGAGGGAGAGATTGTTGGTGAGGAAAAAGCGATGCCCTGTGTGCAACTACAGAATGAAATTAAAACAAACCAACAGGACCAAGGATGTGTCAGGGCAGGGTAGAGGTATAGGACCCGAAAGCAGAGTGACAGAAGCCAGGTAGAACAGGTGTTTAATGATCGGCGCACACGCCGATTAACGCCAGCAAAAGGCAAAAGGTACAGACAGGGCAAATCCAAAAAGGTGGTCAAGGCAAGCAGAGGTCGTCGAGGGTTGAGGCAGAGGTACAAAAAAGGTACAAAACAGGCTAAAACAAGGTCGTTCTCCAGGTGAGGGTCAAAGCACGGAGGATCAATAGACAGAACACAACGAACTTAACTCGATACGAACGTGATGCTTTTGGAGAAATCCGGGTGATAATCCAGCATTGAGTAACACAACAGACATGGCTTGAATACAGCTTGGATAATGAGGAGCGATTGACAACAGGTGAGTTCAGTGTGAAACGGCTGACAGGGAAAACACGGAGTGGCATTTCGGAACGGAGTCCGGTGACATCGCGGATCCAGGAAGCCTGCGGAAATCCAGGACTGAGATACAGGTACTGAAAATGAACCTATTATACTGACTACATGTACTGACAATGTACCTATTATACCAAGTACAAGTACTAACAATGTACGTATTATACTAAGTACAAGTACTGACAATGTACCTATTATACCATGTACAAGTACTGACAATGTACCTAATATACAGCATGTACTGATTACTTCCTGTACTGACTACAGACTACAGTATCTTAGTCTTCTTCCTGCTGTAATAAAGTGATATATGATGATATATTAGTGATATATATTGATGATACATCACAGATCAGAGTTGACTACAGTATCTCTGACTCGGTATCAAAGCATGATGAACCAGTTGGTCCAGTTCCCCTCCCAGTTCAGTTCCTTTCAGACTAACCTCTTCTAGGCTGTTGTTCCATGACTTCACTCAGTCATGAACTATAATAACCTTATTAACATATGAACCATAGACAGAGAGCTCTGAGGACTAGAAGCTCAGACACACACAGTCTCTGACGATGCTTTGATTAATTTTTTAGTTCTATAATAGACATGGTTATCATGTTTATAATGGGCTATAGTTCTATAATAAA